>JAUELE010006339.1:0-17002 GCA_031471655.1 Diodora aspera
CAACTATGGCATAAAGACGTAAGGGAAAATAATTGAAATCATTTGGTATACTTTCTTTTGGACGTCAGTATAGTTTATTTCTGCACTTACTTGACAAAGATCTTTGAAATGTCACGGAAAAATCTATACTGACGTCCAAAAGAAACTATACCAAAACTTTCAGAGAGGTCAGAAGAAAGACAGAAGTTGACTAGTTTCAGAGATATTTGTTCAAGAGAAATTCCACGCAAGTAAGAATATGTTTGATGAACACTGACACAAAACAGAAGCTGGTAAAGACCGTTATCACCTATCTCTGTATCGTTTCTTTTACATGTCGGTAACTTAAAATTGAATATTTTACACGCTTTCTACTAATGTTCGCCATATTTTTAGGGGGGGGGGGGTGTGACCTAGATCCGTCTGTGAGTTTATCAAGTCGTCACCAAGTTGCTGGAAAGTCGGGCAGACATTATAATTACATACGTTTTACGTGACAGAAATAACGCACGAGTATTTTATTACAAGTATTTAATTTCAATCATTGTTAGTACCATACCTTAAGGGTATTGTTCGTTTAGTCCCTTGTGACTAAAACTCTCGTGATCATCGAAACAGAAAACAGCTGACGAATCACTTTAGCTTAAACACGGATATGAAAGCGACAACCCCACTTCTGAGTGACAGGTCACGGACACCTGCACATACATATACATGCAGAGTATTTCGACGAACTGCTATCAATCCACACTTATTTGTAACGTTTCGTCGTTGGATCTTGCTTTCTCCGAACACCCTTCTCTCGAAGTTCAAACCACTTTGCATGGGTGTAAGATTGTCAACTTTTGCGTATGTGTGTGGGCGAATGAGGCGCCATATATAGTTGGACAGGAAAATATCTATGCCAAGTTCACATAGTGGGTCCAGATTTTGTACAGAGATATAAATGCCGTTTGATACAAAGCACAGGTCCCGCATACAGGTCCTGTATTTGACGCCATAACTTTAGGACGCAACTAAACTCACTCCTTGCATCATATTTGACCAAAATAAATAAAAAATCATAGTCATAAACAAGAGATAATTCAAAACTCACTAAAATAAATTCAATAAAGATCGAAATACTCTGCTTAACAGAATAGTAAGAACAGAAGTGATTGATGATTTCAATATTTAATTAAAAAAAAAATCAATCGAAATTGTTAAATATTTTTCATATAGTTTATACCCCTGGTACAACTGCAGCGTGTCATTTATGTCCCCTCCCACCTACACACATAATCCCCACCTTTTGATTTTGAAAAGCTGTGTCAAAGTCGGCATAAACATGTCAATTTTGACGTAATGGAATATAAACTATTCATCTAACGGTGACTGCACTGAACTAAGTGCGGGGTGATGTTGTGTGGGTGGCTGCCAAACACTTGATACACTTGCCAGAACTTGCATGTGCAATGCGTGCATTTCGTGCCGGATAACTCTCACATGTGCGTCCTCCATTGCCGTGAGTCTAGTGACTGAACGTCCGCTATCTATTCGTTTATGACTGAAACAATTCAATAAATAGATGAAACCAAACACTGAGAGTGTTAATAATTGAACATATTTATTTGCAAAGACTTGTCATAAATTATCATTACAGAAATTGAGTAAATGATAAGTCGCATATTTAAAAAAGAATAATTGTGAAGGGTTTGGTGTTAAACTTATAAGCTAAGTCGATTAGAAATTAACAAATTGTGTGTGTACATTAGTTTAAGTTTACTGAATTGTGCAATAGTAACATTATTGAAGAAATATATAGCACATTTTCGCCCATTATAATAATTGCTTGAATTCTATTCGCGTTCCCGGGCAATACATCTCACACAAGTCAACGTTGCAACTTGCGTTCTTACATCACCATTTAAAAAAAAATTCTTTCGCGAAAACTTTTACATTAGGATATACTGAAAACGGATAGAACTACACAATTATTTGAATTTTGTGTCTAAGGTGAGATGTATGGTAATCAGTTGAAATTATTAAAACGAGGCGTCCTTCTTTTCGAATATATTACCCATTACGTCATTTTCTATATGAGAAACGGGCAAATTTAATTAGAAACATGTTAGTTGCATTAGCTTATTTAAAATGAATAATTTTTGTCAGTTTGTTGGATCGAAAAACAAAAAAAGTACGTGACATCTGCCTGGTTTGTAATAAGTGTGTCATATATAACAGAAACAATCCGCATTCTTTCCCCATATTTGTGCAAGTAGAGAAAACTGATGCAAAACGTGCTGAAATTGACATGTGTCAGTTTCAAGATGCATGCGATTCACGTGCAAATGCAGCAATTCAACAGATGCTTGTGTGAAACAGCACCTCACAATGCACTGCAGAAATCTCTAAACGTGCACTCAAAACAACGGCACTAGAGTTCCGTTTTCGTCAGTAAATACGCACTGCTAGATGGATAACTGTTTAAAGATAGTGTAACACAATAGTTTGACAGTTATTCAACTGTTTACCTTATTTTCCTGTTCAACTGTCAACCCCTTTCTTCAACATCACCGGGTGCCAACTGTGTCAGTCCCTCATATGTATTCTCATATATTATGATTAGAACCCCAATGACGTAATTTATTTCAAAACTAGGACAAACGTGCTTTGCGCACGTAAACACGCAGAACGTGACGTCACAATCGCGTGAATTGTGCTGTAAAAATTGACAAACTTTTCATATATCGGATTTCCGAGCAGTTTTCCTCTCACGCATTTCTACTACTCGTACTGTGTACAAGGGGCCTGGCAGATTGCCACCATTGTTTGATGCACCACGGACAAAAAAGCTGTTCTCGCTCACGCGAAATATAGTTGACAAATCTATCATTATTTCCCTTGAGGTAAATTACAGCCTTAAATTTACAGTCGATAAAAAAATGTCAAGGTCACTGGTCGTGAAAATGCTTGCAACAATTTCTCATTAACGCCGGTATTCTGTGACTCATTCGTTTAAAATAGATTCCCACAAATAGGTCAGTTGTTGGGGCAACTTGTCAATAGCTTTAATTCTTTATCAATTTCCTAACAAAAGTTGTACAAGTGCGACAGTTTGCGTCCAGACACAGACATAACTCTGGCACTATCCAAACAAGCGCACAAATATAGGTTACACCAGGTCGAAGCTATATTCTGCGGGCTGAGAGAGAATACATTTTACATATATCATAGCAGGGTTACGTAATTGTACATAAACAGTGGGACATGCACTTTTATATTTTCATGTAGATTGTAGGAGATACAAGTGCAATAAATATATACACACAAAATGAAAATGTTAATATCAGCACAAAATGACAGGTGCACTGAAGCGTTCAACGGATAAAAAGTTACCTGAATACGAATTCTCGAAAGCGTAACACATACACCTTGCCCGAGATGAAAACCTTCGTTAACATGATCAAATAATGCTAGATGATGTTGTCATAGGGCTGTTTGATTATAATGACAAATAAACGCTTTTAGAAGAAATGTACACAAACAATACGTTCATCAATTTGACATTTAAAGACGACATAAAATATAACAATACCTTTTAAATGTCCCTGAATGTTGTGCGAAGTACTTCCCTCATCGAGTTCAATACGGCGACTGTTCGTATGTATGCATGTTGAAACCTGTTATATACACCAACTGTCAATCACCCGCACGCGAGCCGTGAAAGACAACGCCCCTGTGACCTATTTTTGAGACACGTTTGACTTGTCTCGTCGAACAGTATCATAACGTCGGCAACATTTTCCTCCTCATATGAAATCTCCACATCCATTCTTGCACCGCAGACATTCAGCATCGATTGCAGTTAGATGACATTTAGCGCAGTACCTTGCACAAACGTATCGCAGCCCTCGCTCGTAGGTATTAGTAATCACTAAAAATAGCTTATGTGGGGATTCCCCTTCCCGTCTGCGCCACGGCGCTGTCTGTAACCAGGGTGATTTCGTGCTCAGCTGTCACAACAAAACGTGTTGTAAATACATTACAACGTACATGCAACGATTCTACGATTATTTTTTGCAGTTTATTTGCTAGCGTGTAGGTAATCAGTTAAAATAACCTATTGTGTGAAGCGAATTGGATCTTGCTATTAATAGTTTATACCTAGCGCTGAAATGAACACCAGTGGCAAAAGATGAAAAGCGCTTTCTCACCCGCGTAACACAGTCATTTCTTTTATATTCCGTCTAGACTGATTGCAGTCTCCGAGGATATCTTATTCTTGTGATTTTAATCTTTACATTAACTTTATTGAACCGAGTTCTATTTCCCCCTGAACCTTATTTTCATAATTGTCTCACATTGAAATCTCGTAGACACTTTCAAGTAAAATAGGTTGGCAGGTCAGACAGACTGTCGTGATCCGCGACTGGCAACAACACACCACACCAGTGTGTTGTTGCCAAGTGAAAGGATGTTAATAGCCCGTACTGTATTCAATTCGTTTATATAAAGGTATCGACTTAAAAGAATATTAAGTATGATGATCGTTCAATACGGATATCAATGTACTTCGTAATTAGACAAATTAAGGTTACATATTAAAACTTACATAATCGAATAATTTGAATGTCTGTTTGACCAGTCTATCAACTCTAACATTGCTCCATGCAGACTGCGTATTTCAGCGATGCAGTAGATTCAGTAAATAAGATTCTGTATTTCAAATAGCTTTTATTAATATTTCATCTATGACACAACCGTCATCGGCATCTGACCTATGCTTAAAAAATAACCGGTGCGCGGGTTGAAGACAGTTTTGAGATTTATGAGAATTAAAGGTCTTGAGACCACATCTTCATTTTCAAATTTCAACATTACTGATTTGACTCACAATTTGTTTTTTAAGCTGTCCTCTGCCTTCTTAAAACACATTTCAGTCCATATAACTGCACGTCCATAAATAGCTGATTGAAATTCAGGAGCAGTGACAATCAGTTGAGTTCAACAATCATATAGGCTTAGCCCTTGAAACAATTTACAAAATAGAAAAACAATAAATTTTGGCAAGTCAGAATTTCAAAGGGATAGATCATAAATACTTAAAAGTGACTGCAGTTCCAATTGCCAAAACCTCTGAAGCGCAGCCAAACTAACCTGCACGCACGGGCTCACAAAAACCCGAACTCATACACGAACCTGGACTCATAATATATCAGATAAGCTACGTGTCGGGCAAGGGGGATGTCTGGACAGTCGCACATGACGTCACCGTCGTAGCCTGCCACGTTGGCAATGATGATGGTGTTGAATGGAATGTGATTGTCGCTGACGCCGCATTGTAGGAAACTGACTAGTGAAGATAGACTACTGCGGGCCCCGCCTCGTGTATTGAAGGGGTAATTACTCACCTCATGTCAATCTGCTGCTGCTACTACTACTACTACTGCCACTGCTACTGCTGCTATTACTACTACCATTACTACTAGTATTACTGTCTGTACTGCTACTACTACTACTACTGCTGCTGTTACTACTGCCACTACTACTACTGTCACTACTACTACTACTACCACTACTACTTCTGCCACTACTACTGCTACTACTACTGCCACTACTACTACTACCACTACTTATACTACTACTGCCACTACTACTAGTACTACTACTACTGCCACTACTACTATTACTACTACTACCACTACTACTACTACCGCCACTACTACTACTACTACTGCCACTGCTACTACTGTCACTACTACTACTACTACTACTACTACTAATATTGCCACTAATACCACTACTACTGCCACTACTACTACTGTAACTACTACAACTACTTCTACTACTGCCACTACTGCTACTACTTCTACTACTGCCACTACTACTACTGCCACTACTACTGCTGCCACTACTACAACTACTTCTACTACTGCCACTACTACTACTACTACTACCACAACTACTACTCAGCTCCTACAAACATCTACTACAGCCACGAAAACAGGTTAACCCAACCATGCAGGCGTCGATAATCTCGTAACACGGTTCACTACAACTTCGTGCTCAGAATACACACCGACTCGTGAGTCATGGCAAAGGGCATGAGTGCGAATGTGTGTGCACGCACATATTCATAACTCAGGCGCCACGAACCTACCAATCTCTTTTTGTTCTTCTTTAAAGTTGGATACGTGACTCACTCAAGGTTTTCTTTTCACATAGCAACCTTTTGACCAATAACAAATACACCAAATCATGTACATACGACGAATAATGCACAATAGATATAGCATATTTGCCCATTAAGCAGCCTCTTGATTGACCCTGTCAGATATCAGAATAAAATAATGCATTCAACTTTCCGACAGAATCTTGAAAATATTCGTAAACATTCAGAAACGTTAGAAATGCAATTAAATGCATTCGGCTCTTATTCGGAAAGCATTCAATCAACGGAACATTCTTCGGTAAATCCTCAGCGAAAGGTTCGGAATGAGGGTGGCTTTTCAAAGCTAGAAAATACATATGTCTGCATCTGCCATGACTAAGGGAATACTGAATTATTTAATTGGGCATACACTTTTACAATGCATGACTTAAAGTTTATGTTATGTATTTCACATAGAAGCCACTGACCGTATTTTAACCTTTCAGGAGCGTGTATCTAACTATATATATAATTAAACCCTTTCGTTAGAGTTGCGGAGAGTTGAAAACAATATTAATAGTGCAACTGAAATAGTGTGCGTTCAAAAGTCTACAAAATAGAAAAGAATATTACTTACAACACCATTAATAGCACTAACTTTTATCACCTTATTTGTTTTCTAGATCATGGGTCAAGGTGAAGGTCAAGGAGAAGGTCAGGGCCGCGGAGGAGCTGGCATTCTCTGGGCAATTATCTGGTTTATTGCCCTCATATTTCTAGGTTGGCCAGTCGGATTCTTCATCGCCTGGTTGTATGTTCTACTCCTGCCATTCGGGGCCTGCATCACTGCCATCAAGGACGTTTGCGACGCCATCCTCCGTCTTGTACAGCTGCCTCTCACCTTCGCGGAAAACATGATCAACATGAAACCAATGTGTTCATAGAGGTCAAAGTCACAGCCTACGTCAATTGCAATAGTTACCATGGCAGGCTATCGAATGTAAAGTTATAATAAGAGTGTTCACTGTTAGAAAATGGTTATAATAGAAACGAAAGTATGTAACTGTGATGCAGCACCGAATGTTAGGTAATAATCGAAGTTGGTCTTGACAGAAAATAATGACAGTTGTCTGCACGACATTGTAAACCATTTCTGTCAACAGGAAATGCGTCCATACTGAGTGGACTATATACGGTTTGAAAGAGAACCCTTTGCAATGAAGTAAGTGTATACTATATGGACACAGTTTTGATATATTAGTAAATATCATGCTATCAAGATTGTTGGGAACTGAACGGAATGCAACCGCCTGAAATTCTCACATTTGAAATGGAAAATTCGGCATGGAATTGTCTTTTGTGACGTTGCATTAAAGTGATATTCTTTCACTATTTTAATGGACATCGTTGCAAGAAAATGATGAACTCGCCCTAGAATAATGTGATAATTAAAGGTTAAGAGTTTTCTCAATAATGAAGAATTTGGTACAACATTTTGACCATAACCAGATTGAAAAGTAAGAGCATTAAAATTGTAGATGCTTTGATTGCTGCAATCTGTCAACTATACATGTGCAGTATATGCAAGAATGTATGTGTATATATGGTTGTGTATCGATGTCAGTGGTGCCACATAATTGCTTATTGACAAAACATCTTTTCATCTTTAGTCTTCAAGACCCATTTGTTGTCAGGAAATTAATTACGGCAGCTCAATCATACTCATACAAGTGTACTATCGTCACTCATGTTGCATTGAAAAGTCTTTGCTCAACGAGAAATGCTGTATTGATAAGTTCATATGAAAGTGTTCAAACTATCTGATGTTGCAATACCTTCTTTTAATGTACATGCTCTTGTATGCAATGATAAGACCAGCGTCGATGGAATGAGCTGTAATAGATTGATTTGCTTTCCAGTGACAGATGCAGTGATAACTGGGCATTGTTTATGATAGGGGATGTTCCCTGTCAACATTGAACGTTGTACAACCAGCCATACTCCTTCTATTCCTGCTAAACTTTTAGGGAACGATCATTTAATTTGTAGTAGGATGGGGGATGGAACATGTTCATTGCAAACTATTTTAAAATGTCGTTGCATGAGAGAATGTATTATTTTTCTTACATAATTTAATCAAACTCTTTATTTTTAACTATGTTTTATTCAGGGTACGTCTTATTTTTATGTAATTAAACAAGGGAGACTGAGATCAGTTAAAATGGGTGCGAAGGAAGGGCGCAAACATGTTGTGATGATATATTTTAGAGTTATATAGTATACATGCATATATCTCTCTGCAATCTATTTATTGTTTTATGTGGCTAATGCAATGTTTTATTTTCTCTAATTGTCTGCAAACTATCTATTTTCAAAATGTCTCTCTTTCAAAAACCAACTCGTAATCTAAGAAGAGATGCTCCCATCGTCAGGGTCCAGTGAAGAAAGCAACTAGAGACTAAGTCACTCATGCGTGGTCATACAAAATAGGTATAAAGACTCAGCCTAAATTAGACGAAACAGGTTGTAACCAACCCACCAATGGCCCCATACAAATCAAATGATCGCTCCCTTAGTACAAAACTGTCAAGACTTGATTTAAGACTTGCACAGGTCATTGGGGATACTCATTAGTTCCTGGCAAGGGCAAGTTTAAATATTGAGGAGCATCATCGAGTGACTCGTGGTCTTGCCAGAAGTAGATCGAAACTATTGAAGCCTTAGATAGGAAAAAGGAAGATCACCACGGTACAGTTGTTTCGACAACTCTTGATTTACATCGATGTTGGTCCTTGAAATTGGTACAAAAGTGAAACGAAATCCATTCTTTTTCTGTTTTATAAACATAGATACTGCTTTACCTGTATCGTGTTATTTTCAAATGTTAGTGTATGTTTATAATGAAGTAGAATACATTCTATAGAATAAATATTTATGTCAGTTTTAGTCTGTGACTGTTTATTTGTATTGAATGTCGCCGTTCATAAAAGATCTCATTTTACACAACACAAACGTCGAGTGAACTTGGAAAGACGAAATTGGATGAATGGTTGCTAAAATGTGTGCTAAATACCACACCCCAACTCCCCGTCTGGATTCGCCTTTAAGTTAACCGGCAAAGCTACTTCTTTTATGTCGTATACACTCAATGCCAACAGAAAAGCAATACATTTTTTAGGTGGTAACATTTAATTGAAAAATATAAAAAGTCACACTTAAATGAAAAGTGATTTTAAATTCATACATCATTTATTACCATTACATCAATCTTTGGCATATAAATACATTTCTAAATTTGCTATGGGCAAATGGGCAACATGATTGGAAATGGGCGCTTATAATGGCTTTTGCTGTTAAATGGCTTTGAGTGTGTTATTAACACATTTCGTGCCTTTACCAACACATTTCGAACACAGTCAGGATATGGCAGAACGAAAGCTTTCGTCGCTTGTTGGGAGCTGAATCATCATCAAAATCCAGTGTATTTATGACTCGGTCAACGGCTCCCTCATATGACCTGGATTTACTCTTATTAACGATAGTCGCCTTGTGAGTATGGAAAGTCCAAATCTGCTAAATATAGACACGCAATGTGGCATTAACTGCATGAGAGGAATTAGCAAGAGAAGTAACTATTGGCAAATTTTAACACATTATATCATTACTGCGCCGAATGTTAGGAGATACGCGCCATATGATTGGACGCAAACTTTCGCTGTGGAAGCCTCACTGATTGGTCACAACACCGACCTGAAGACGATCGTTCAAAAAAGGAGTGAATCGAGGGTATCTTCGTTGGCAGGGCCATATGCCCTAGATTTGGATGATGGAGCTGTATGGGTTGATGCGAACCTGCCAACTATGCCTGGTTCTAACAAGCCAATGATGATCAAACATTGCACCAGATCAGTAAAAATGAATACTGCAAAGAAGATGTCAGCATCCGTTTGGCGGAATTCGGACCGTCGGTTTTGTGGATGGATGTCCAACCGACAGATCTCCCCGGCCACTTCCAGAACTAAAAAGCCAAAACCGCCAGTGCGTGTCATCCATCTCAATGTTATAGGACCATTAAATACTGATATGTTCGCTGAAGCTAAGGCTCATCACATAAAGGTACATTTGAAATTATTATTCAAGGCCCACAGAGTATTTTTCTCTCCTGGATGCTCTCTCTTTATCTCATTTTCTCTCCTTTTCTCTGTCTCTCTATGTCTCTCTCTGTCTCTGTCCCTCTCTCTCTCTCTCTGTGTACATCTCTCTTTCTATTCCACGCACATTCTTGTGTCTTCTCTTTCCTTCCATGTCATTCCAACCAAACCCATCTGTGTCCTTCTACCTCAAAGGGACTGTTTCTTGGACATTTGGTCAAAGACCCGGAGAGGTCGGGCGACTGCATTCTATTCCCTTTCTCCAAGTGGCTTAACGAGCCTTTCGGAAACCTTTCAGCAATACCGTCAGTCAGAGTGCCTTCTCCAGGCTGGGATTCGAATCCACAATGGCCACTCCTGGCAGGTTACTCTAAACTCGAAGAGTTATCGCCCTTGCATACGCAAGCAGCATTCGGATCATCTAGAGTTATTTGCCTTTGCTTCGTAACATCTTTGACATGAATACACTGCTGCCATTGAGGCGTATTTTAAAATCGGAAGTGTGTGAGGTCGCCATATCCTTATTTCCAAACCTACACGTTTGACGAAATATTTTTACTTGAGATTTGGAAATAGTTGCAAACTGACTGTTAAAGGGACATAATCAAAGTTGCGTCTGGATAATCGGTCAAAAACCTAAAATACGTACCATTCGCTCTTATTGTAACAAAGAATCTTCGGCGAATGTAAACCTGACATTGGAAGAGTTCTCATAGATGATTAGATACCTTTTATCGAACGAAAATATGTTTTATCGAACGAAAACCGAACGACTGATGAATATTCACGGTCACCACTGGTTTTGCACACAAACTCGTTTTACGGATCTAGCTAAAGTGGTGACATGCCAAAACGGTACCACGCCAAACTTGGCAAATTCAGTGTAATGATTGATGGCTATATATATATATCTTTTGTTGTCACCGTTGTATTCAAAAAGTGTCATCATTTGGATCAAATATCTTTCCCCGTTTTGTTTCCGGTAACCCAAAAGACCCATGGATATAGTTACCAAACATGGATATCTTTTTGACTGTCTCATAGAAATAGTTCCCCAACAGTAATTTGTTTTTGACTGACCCATTGAAATAGCTCCCCAACAGTAATTTGTTTTTGACTGATCCCAAAAAATAGCTCCCCAACAGTAATTGGTTTTTGACTGTCTCATAGAAATAGCTCCCCAACAGTAATTGGTTTTTGACTGTCTCATAGAAATAGCTGCCCAACAGTAATTGGTTTTTGACTGTCTCATAGAAATAGCTCCCCAACAGTAATTTGTTTTTGACTGTCTCATAGAAATAGCTACCCAACAGTAATTTGTTTTTGACTGACCCATAGAAATAGCTCCCCAACAGTAATTTGTTTTTGACCGACCCATTGAAATAGCCCCCCAACAGTAATTTGTTTTTGACTGTCTCATAGAAATAGCTCCCCAACAGTAATTTTCTTTTACCTGGATTTTAATTTTTTTTAATGCAAGATGTCTCACCTGATGGTCAACGCGATAACAGGAGCAAGCACCAAGCGTGCTTCTAACAAAAACCATTCAAATCCTCTCCTGGTAGCACAAGCATATGCGATATCGTATTGAACATGTCCATTACCAAACTCCACAGAGTGGCGTAGCTCGAAGGTGTGCCAAACAGAAAAAAATCCCACTGACCAACTGACCCACTTCCTGAAAGAGACCACGAATAACGCCTGACCGACGGACAAATCTGGTAAAATTGCCTCCGGGCTGCCAGAATATGTAATATGTAGGCCCTAATGTCCAGTGCTCTGAGTCAAGTCGGTATGACGACATAGCCCGAATGTCCTGTGCTCTGGGTCAAGTCGGTATGACGACATACTTGTTAATATTTATACAACTTTAATTATTCCCCAATATTTTGATGGCATGTTCTTGAAAGGTAAATTTTAATGATCTAGGATATGGGAGACAGAGTATATTAATCTATCATGAGAAGTTTAATGCTGTATCAATATTTGGTCCTGGGAATTGCCTACTGGTCAGACACACACTTCCAACATGCAGGACCAAATTTCCTGTGGATGACAATACCATTCATGAGGACTGATAAAATAGGATCAGATTGCCCAAAACAAAAGACCTATTTTTTCAATGTTGGCCTGTGTTTGGTTTCATGTTTCCAATAATGTGTTTTCTTTTGCAGTAAAGGAACAAAGCTGTCGGATGAAATACGTTAGAAGGCCAAAAGCATGGTAACACTCCTGAAAGACCGCTGCAAAAGATGCTGAATTAATCAGGAAATGGGAGAGACTATGAAAATGAAAAGTCATCAATATTCAACAAAACAGAGACGAACATGGAAAAGATTGATACACTTGAGGTCATATTAATCAAACAAGAACCTTTTGATGATTCTTATGAAGAAGTGAGTGCTGCAGTTGCTCAAGCACCTGCTGTAGGTGAATGTACCAGTTTGAAATCTTTAGACCATGCCAGAGACTTGGATAGTCCTCTGCAGCACTCAGGCAACGATTTGTCAGGTTACTTTGTTTGCAGTTCTGATAATGACGCTTCTGGGGATGTAGGTGTGCCACTAGATGATGAAAACGTGGCTCAACCATTGTGGATTAAGGTGGAACCAAGCTTTGATGATCAAGGTGATGATGATGACAACCAACCTGCTAGAATAAGGTTCAGAGGGTCGTTGTTCAGTCATGAAAGTGGATATGAAATATTTGAAGCTGAAGAGTCAGGTGATGTAGCAGAAGATGAAGAGGCCTCATTGATGCAGGATGAAAGTGTTATTGCTCAAGGTTATGCTCTTGAAGATGGATTTAATCTTGTCTTGCAGGAGAAGCTCAGTGGAGATGCCCCTTCATCTCATGAGTTTACAGGAGATTCTGATGGGAGTTGGTTCCTCCAAGTGAAGGAGGAGCCAGTTGATGAGGATTGTGAAGCTGTGTGCAGATATTCTGATGTTGTTGTGAAACAGGAGTTCTGTCCAGATCCTTTACCCCCAGAGGATACTGAAATATCAAACTCTGAAAAATTTCAAGTAAAGGAAACTTATGCATCTGGACAGAGAAGATCAAAAAGGAAAAGAAAGGCAAAGAGAAACCAACACTATGAGTATGAAGAAGATGTGCCCCCCAAGAAAGTTTCAGGAATAGATCCTGCACAAAAGCTGGATTCACTGCGGCAAAGTGGTGATTCTTTGACTCTATACCACGTTCAAGACGATTTTGCTAAAGGAGATGAGTCGAAACCTCTGTTTGAAATCTACATGGATAAAGCTCAGGAGAGCCAGTTTGTCAAAGATGGCCCTGGAAAGGGAGCTAACCATGATATGATCGCCCAATTTGCAATATTGGATGTTGAAAAAGGTGAAATGGTTGGAATAAAATCAGTTAATCCACGTCGGTGTCATATTTGCGGCGAAGAATTCCAATACGAATACCACAAAAAGTATCACATTCAGAAGATACATCCAGAGATTTTAGAGCAAGACAAACAGACTAGACTCCGAAGTAAAGTTGAAACATTTACTAAACAAGCAAATAATCGGTATCAAAAGCCATGTAATTTGTGCAGACTGTCTTATGGTCACCCATATTATTTGAATCTTCACATGCAGACAGAGCATCCGGAGTGGCTGATTGATAATGAAATGATGGATGACCTGCTTAGACAGGACCGAGATCATGCTCGGGGCAAAAAAGTTCGGATCTGCCCAATTTGCTGTGACGGCTTTGATTATTCTCTTCAGTTACAGTATCACTTGCAAAAGTACCACGCTGAGTTTCTTGTGGAGTCTGTTGGACAAATTTCCGAAGACAGAATAGTCTCTAAAATATGCTTCGATGGTAGCCTGCCTGCAGCATCTCCTGAGACAGTGGTGCCCCCATCAAATCTTAAACCTCCCCCATCTCCAAAGAAAATGGACGAAGTTATGTTGAAGTATACTGTCCAAGATCTGCTGGAAATAAAAAACAGTATAGAGAAGGACAAGGCGGCTAGGGAGGTTGCTAGGATTGCAAGAAATGTTGAACTGAACAAACCGCATCTGCCATCGATCGAAACCTGTGATGATATCAAATGTGAGGCCGTAATCTCTGATGAATGTGATGTACCTTTGAACTTTCCGGTACCAGCACCTCAGTCGAAGGGGTGTCGTCGACCCCCTAAAAAGCGCAAGAAAATAAAGGTAAAACCAAAAAAATCATGCCAAGAACAGTCTTGTCAAGGTAAAAACTCTAGGAAAAGTTTAAGAGGAATGGGTGCATATGACAGTTCTGGGAGGATAGAAAAGAAGAATAAATCTTGTGCTTTCAATGACACTGGTGAAGGTACAGCAGATGAAAGAATTGTAAACGAACATTGTATCAAAATCAACAGTGAACAGTCTTCTGTGGGGCTTGAGTTGGAGAGCTGTGACGCAGTTCTTGATGATAACACTCCGGTTGTGGATCCATGTGATAGGAACTTGGAACCATCTCAAGCCTCCAGTTCTCAGGACAACACAGACATTCCGGGTGAAAAGTACACTAGGTCAAATCAATCACCACAAAGTTCCTTAGGAACCAAAGATAGTGACGAATGTGAGGCATTGTCATCAAACTCTGTTGCCCTTGGAGATCTTCCAACTGCAAGCATTTCTCAGGTACCTTTGATAGCGTCTTCATCATGCACATTTCCTGATTTCTGGATAAAAGATTCTGACTGTGTGAGTCTATGTGAAGTGAAGGAAGAGGACACAAAGAACACAAGGACACTAAGACCGAGGAGGAATAGAAAACCAAAAGAGTGGAAGGACATGCTTCCCTTTTCATCAAAGGCCTTTCGCAGGAATCAGTTTGGGAGCAATAGGGATGGTCAAGAAGTTAGTTTAGACAGGACTGATAGTGAAGGAGTAGGTAGCATCATTTCAAAGAAGGAAGCTTTGAACACGAAAGGCAAGTCTTTGCAGAAAAAGAAAATTGTTCCTCTGCGATCATCAAAGGTTTATTGTAGAAAATGTGGTCGAATGTTTGAATCATCTCAAACTTTTAAGGAACATGAGTTGTCATGTCTTCTGATGCCTACAGGTTCTGCGGATGCTGCTAAATGTTGCAAGTGTTCCAAGGTCTTTGAGAACCTAGCAGCTGCACAGCTGCATCAGATGTTGGAACATCACCTCAGCTGTCCATTCTGCAAGAAACCATTTGCGTACATGAGTGTGTTGAAGAAGCACCTGTTCACACATACAAATGCTGCTATAAGAAAAGCCCTATCTGCCTTAGGAGAGGAGAACGAGGGCAGTAGCTCCACAGAAGTGGATGCCAAACTAATGGGAGTCCTGGCAAATCTTGGAGTACATAAGGCTACAGACGAAGATGACAACCAGGAGCAGGGACTTGAAGTATCTGTCCCACTCACTCACCGTGCAGTTAATCCTCATGACTCTTTGCCTGAAGAAAGCACTGAAGGATGTCCTGCAGACTCTTCAAAAGAAGAAATTGGTTCTGTGACCTCTATTCGGCCATTTTCAAAATCTCAGCCACAGAGGGTTCAATGTAGTATAGATGGAGAAGGGAAGTCAGAATTTGAATGTATTGTCAGAAATCATGGATATAATTCTAGGATCATGTCTTCTGCAAAGTTAAACAATGCAACTGCTTCATCAGACAGTAGGGATGTATGCATCAAAATTGAACCAGCAGAAGCAGACCTTGAAGCTGTCCCTACCTCCTCATCAGCATCAGTAGCTCTAACTCAAGCTTGCACCTATTTTTCATCTGTGAGAAGAGTCAAGTCGGAATCAAGGACAAATGTCATCTTGGGCAGTCAGCCTGGGGTGAGGACGTATGAGTGCAAGACATGCGGAGCCTTGTTTGAATCTCTCCCTCGTCTGTATCAGCACCAGCTAATGGATCACGTCGAGCATGTGTGTCATGTGTGCAACAAAGCCTTTGCTTACGCCGGGACATTAAACAACCATGTCCTCACACACTTGAAATAATGTGTCTGCCGTCATCTAATCTCACCTGTGTTATTTAGTGTGGAGGGGTGCGGGATGACACAGTGGTTAGGACGTTGGCCCAGCAATCTGCCAGCCTTGGTGGTTGTGGTTTGAGTCCCGCCCAGGCACCTCTCTTTCAGCCTGGAGAGACAGCGACCCCTACACCGACGTGATGTTGGTGAGACCGTGGTGATGTGGCTGAAAGATTGCCCAAAACCACGTAAAAAAAACCCAAATCACTATTAAGTGTGGAGCTTGGTGGTGTGGCAAAGTTCCTGCAAGTGTTACACTGTGGGGCTTTCAGGGAGTAAGTTGTGTAACTAAGAAAGAATAGGGCCCAAGTAATCCATTGGTTTTCCACACAAGACAACCGAAACATAATTTTTGTTTTCTAAAGCCTCATTGGATGCCAAATAGTGAAAAAAATAGCGTTATCTGTTCCCACCATTGTAATCTTTCACTCATAGTGGAGATCTAGACCTCTCTGGAGATATTGCGGAAAAATTGCTGAAAGTCACACAAATACTTGCAATCAAGCTTGTGTATATGGGTGGCCAGTTTGCTGGCAGCAGACACAGTTAAAGGGCACAGTGTTCTACCAGCAATTTACTGGTCTGAAGGGCTGTCTGGCCCCAGACACACTGAAGATGGATCAGGCACAATATACATGAACACATTATTATTATTATTATTATTATTATTATTGAAGAGGCACAGGGTTCAACCAGCGATCTAACCCTCCCCCCCACCCCCCCATGGCTGTCTGTTCG
>JAUELE010006450.1:0-17002 GCA_031471655.1 Diodora aspera
TGGATCTGATCCGTATCTTGATGGTACACGGAATATGCTTTTAGCAGGGTTGTGACGACAGAATTAATAAATTGCTTTTTCATGCCAACTATTATTTATTGATGACCAGAGTGAAATATATGCGAGGAAAAAGCAGAGGGTAATATAAGATAATATTTGCTGTTAACAATGCAAAAAGATTGTTCTCGGGTCACATGTATGATATAAAATCTTCAGTGATTAAGCCATTGCTTCGCATTCTGTGTCTGCTTAGTATAAACCACGGATTGACATCTCCAACATGACGTACAAATTGGTTAGGGGGAATGTGTCCATTTGTGTCCAAGACTTAATCTCTCCAGTGTATTTACCCACAGACATAATTGAACAAAAGCTTAAATAATACATGTGCACGGTTTTATTATTAGATCTCGAATTACATTCTAATGGATTAATTGTTATCTCTGGTGAAAAGGCTGTCGCCATGGATCTACTGCCATGTGTAAACATTGCATGGTTTTAATTCGTAAATTTGGCAGTTGCTTTGACTCTGTGCTGTTAGGCGGAACCTGATAACACAACATGCAAACAGGAACTGTATCTGCTTACCTAGCTTATTGAATTAATAATGCTTCCATTATGTGCTTACATTCCCATAATGTTTACCACAATGACCATACATTATTCTTTGATGACCGAAGTCCTCTGGGCAAAGGGAGCAATTGTGCGAATAAGTTACAGCCATGAAGGATGGTATGTGTTTCCTTAAATGAAAATGCCATCAATTATTGAAAATATATTGTCCAATAATGATGAATAATATCAGGTCTTTCTTCATTCTTGTTAATCTTGAGGACAGTTTTCTCCATCTTCATGTTTTTGAATACATTGGAATATTTAAAATTTAGAAAAAAAATTGTGAACTCTATTTCTGTGTGGAAAAATAACCTCACCAAAGCAAGAAAGTTAATTTTCTCTCGTCCTTGCTGGCCTTATCAATCTTTGTCTAATAATATACCCAAGGGAGATAAGCGGTGACGTTAAACATACATTTCAATTTTGTATTGAGTGTGCTACAGGGCTTCAGCTTCCCTCTGATTACAGTGCTCAAGATTTACTGTCCATTTTACTGGGGGTAATTGTGCTTGTGTCACATGGTGCTGCTCGGTTCTTTCCACTTGGGCAAGTTACCTGCTGGCCAACAAATATAAGCTGAGATCGTGCAAAAGTCAAAATATCTTCTGGTAGGCGGAACAGTGTCCTCAGACAAGTTCATTAAATTTTGAGATGTTGGTAAGGTGCACCCACATGCAATTCATGACTGACTCTGTATATATTCACCCTGTGGGGCTTCCGGGGAGTGATGTGGTGTCACTTGGATAGAAAAGGGCCTCAGTAACCCAATGCTTGTCGTACTAGGCGACTAAAATGGGGGATCTCTTGCTTTCTATTTCTTACTATCGATCCTGTGTTGTCCCTTTTCCTGATGTGCCTTTTGCACATCACATTACACTATAGCTGAAATATTGCCCCCTGCAATGTAAAAATCCATTTCACTCACTCACTGTGTATATTCAGCGAGGCCACAGTGCAGGTCATAGCTCAACTTACATTTGTCAACCAGTCCTGACACTTTTTCTAACCTTCAGAAGACTTATATATTTGTCATTACCCACAAATAAATCTCAACTGCCTTTCCTACCACTATTATACCTGAGGAAGTCTATATTTTATAGATGAAACGTCGTAATAAGATGGTTTAGTTCGGCATTGTTTGTATTTCACTATATTTGTTGTTTAACTTTATAATAATAAATAACTCTTTATGATCCAGTCAGAGAAATTGGTTCTTTGGGCATAGATGTTGGTACTTTTAGCTGACCCAACTGAGACAAGTGTAGTAAGGTGTCTTGCCCAAATGTACAACGCAGCATTAGCTAGCATTGAACTCGTGATCTGACACTTCTTACATGATGAATCCATTACACGTTACACAAAGGTTAAAACATTTCATCTCATGAAATAAATATTCCCTTGTTTACAGAAAGTGTTGTTTGATACACCATTTTGACTTTTTGTTTACCTTTTCTGGGTGATTCGTATTTGTTTAATCTTCTTTGTGTCCAAGCTTTTATTGTTTTTAAATTTCTGATTCTACGAATGCTGGAAAGAGTACCAACACTTGTCATGCTTTAAAAAAAAGAATTTCCCCAACTTGCAAAAGTAGCAGTCTTTTAAATGTCATTCTTCGCTGGGTTTTTTCTTCAGTTATCTTTTCAACAGCTGGTATGAAGTCAAGTTTAGTTATTTACTCACTTACTCACTCACAAGCAACATAAACATCCACCGAACGTGACTGTTTCTCACTTTTACCATATCTTCAGATACCAGTCAAGCTGCCACCCACTCATGTTACAGTGATCACCAGTATAGTATATATTTTTAGAACACATAGGTTAATAATAGACAGGACTTAGTAACAACAGATGGATGTGATTATTATAATCCAAATTGATAAAATGGTTATTGTTTCAGAGATAGAGTTTGTGATGTAATATTCTATGGAGTGAAGTCCTCACACTTTAGTCAGAAGGAGTGCGGTGCAACTATATTGTGTTTAGATATCTTTGTCACACCAAAACAAATTCATTTATACTGGGGGCGTGGGATGGTGAAGTGGTTAGCACGTCGGTCCTGCCTTGGCAGTTGTGGTACGAGTCCCGTCCGGGCACCTCTCTTTCAGCCCGGAGACAGAGGAGCCTTGGCACCAACATGATATTGGTTAGTCTGTGGTGATGTGGCTGAAAGATTGCCAAAAACCACACAAAACCCTTAATCAGTAAGTTCCTCACGCATTTATGCTTATTTTACATGGAATTACATGAGAGGCTTCTGGGGATTGATGTGGTGTCATGTAGAAAGAATTGAACACCACTAACCCAATGCTTCTTATAAAAAGGTTACTAGGAGTAGATTCTTATCTCTTTTATGGACTTGTTTTTTTCCCTTGCTTGTCAACTTGCATCATGCCTGCTACATTGCCCTTGGAACATAAAATGTCATCCCAGCTCAACTATGGGAATATGAATTAAACAGGTACGTTTTAACTGAGATTAACAAAAGGTTGGTTGATAAAAAAAACTTGAAGATTATTTAATAGGAAAACTTGACAAGATATGTAGTATCCATAAGAGCAGATTACACAATAGCCTTGCCATGCAATAGAAATGCATTCAATCTGGAAGAGATCGACACTATGTATCCATTTCTTGGTGTCTTTGTATTTACACAGATATTGATAACTGTCAGTATAAATTGATTTCGTAGGTCATTATATGTGTATGTATCTACCCTGTTAATCAGGCAGGATTGGTTTATAGTAAGTGAGATGATTTCCCCATCTTCCTATCACCACCATCATTTAATCTATGGCCGAGCAAACCTGGCAATTACTGAATTAATCATTGACCATATCCTCTTGGCCAGCCCAGCTCTGGCTATCCAGCCAGGATCTGCTTGTTTCCAACATGCTCAAGCACTTACTTGATAAATGCATTTGCTTGATTGATATTGGCCAGTTTCTCTTCGACCAATGGTAATGCTCACCAGGCAGGGATTGATGGACAGATACAGGTTATAACAGTTCATGGTAGCAAGCTGTATTTCATGCCTGGGTCTTGTTTATATCATAGCAGGGGTTGTATATTGCAATCCTGCTATCTGGTATATCACAGCGGGTTGGATCTTAGCTCCTTGTATCATGTTGCTAAATTAAATGTCGTCAAACAAGTATTATTGCATGTGATGCTTGATTATAGATCTCATGTGGTGAATTTGATGACCCTTAAGTTTTGTGCTTGATATTTAGCTGTAGGCCTACGTACTGAGTTTAAGTGCTGTGTAGACTTTACCAAGCTCAAACACCTCTGCCCAGCAATCTGCCAGTCTTGGCGGTTGTGGTTTGAGTCCCACCCAGGCACTTCTCTTTCAGCCCTGAGAGACAGGAGCCCTGACACCGACATTATGTTGGTGAGATTGTGGTGATGTGGATGAAAGATTGTCGAAACCATGTAAAACCCCAAATCACTCACTCGTATGATGTCTGAACAATCTTTGTGCCATGGCTGATGCTGCCCATAACTTAAATACCATTTCACTCACTCTCTTGCGCCTTGTATAACCCATTCACCTAATGATTAACTTATTCCATCAGCCACTCATCCTGTCTCTTGTGTAGGGGCAGCAGGGTAGCTGAGTCAGTTGAATGTCAGCCTACCTGCCAAAGGGTCATAGGTTTGATTCCCGCTATAGAGTGCTCAGCATAGTTTTTCTGCAGTAGTCAGTATTTCAACATGCAGTGATACTATGGTGCACTGCCACATTGTGATATCACCAGTGGGTCAGTACCAGCCATAGCTTGCAGGATTCACTGCATCAAAAGTCCTCCTGCCTCAAATAGAAAAAGTTTAAATCAAGCTGAAAGATTGTTGAGTCCCACTATAAGTATAAAAACTCCATCAGTGAGTAAATGTATTAATTAATGAACCCATTCATTCAGTCACACATTCATTCAGTCACATATTCAGTTATATTCTTAAACTTTTGCTTCTACTCTGAAGAACTCACTTGCATTCTGTACCCGCACATTAATTTAACACATTCCCGTTGAATATAAATCTATTCATCCATTCACTCGATCACGCTCTTGCCCTTTCTGCTTGGATCTATTGGAGGGCATGATGACACTTTCTTATATTGAAGGAAGATTTGATAATAATTGATTTTTCTACAACGGACTTCCCACAAGGTATTATATCATGCTCAGAAGAACATCAAAGTGTTCATTTGCATCCAGTATTTCCCTAAACCTTTAATTACCATTGACCAGTATATTGTGAAGAAATTGTGTTTGTTATTCTGTGATTACTGGTAATGACATAGTTATTGATTACTGTTACTGCCATGTGACAGGATATGAAGGGTTATTTATATGGCAGTTTGTGTCTGATCATCAGAGATGTACAGTGTCAGGGGCATGTGCAGGTCAGTTGTCCGGTGACTAAGAGCTGGACTTTCTGGTCATCGCCATTATGACATTATGGAATCATTACTGATATCAAAGGCGAGAGGATACAAACTTTATTCAACCTTCTTTGGGACGTTATAAATAGTAATTTATGGAAATTGCATTTTAATTGAAATTATGAAACAGTTAAATATTTTTTATACATCATTTACTCAAGGACATTATTGCATTTAACAGAGAATTATGAAACAGCTAAATAATTATTATATATCATTTTCTCAAGAACATTATTGCATTTTATGTATCCATTAATTATGCATGAGGATGGCTAATAGCTATGAGTCTGAAATGTCATGATTTCAAAGAAGTTGTAGAGTAGTGTTGTGATGGAATGTCAGCTAAGAAATGCATCCATCTGGGTTTGAATCCCTCCTAAATCAGCTGATGGTCAGCAAACATTCATTCATCCCATATTTGGTATCCTTACAATGTTGATCTAGCTAAAAGATTGCTAAAACAATGTCTGGTTCAACATGATTCAATTGTTATCTTTGTTCAAATTGGTTAATTACTTCACATGTGAATTTTAACACAATTAAACCTTGGAGGCTACATGTAAATATTTGATATTCGTTTTGTTTGCATTTTGTGAGCATATAAACATACATTTTCACCTTGATGTTTGTAAGATGTCTTGCTGCAGCTTGAATTTCCGATGTAAGAGGAGCTCGAAGAAACCGACATTGTGCCATGATTGCATGTTATTGGTGCTTGTGGGCTGTCATGAAATGATGAAATTATTCTGCCATAACGCATTGACAGTTCTTAGTTGTTAAACTAAACAAATCCATTTGCCTTTTTCAAATTGCATCACTCACAATGTGTGAAATTTAGCAAAGATGTCAGATACCTCTAAATCGGTTTGAGGCCAGTCGGGCTATATCACACACAATGGCTTTTATACAAACATTTTCCAAGCTAGTCTGTGAATCAATATATGGATGGTATTGTAACACCAGGACCGCAGGCGCGGCTCCACGAAGGCCCATGGGGACCATGGGAGAAGGGGCAGGTGGAAGGGTGTAATTCCACTAGAGCCTTTGGATTCTGTCACCAGAGGGAGCCACAGGTCATATCTAAACTAAATCATTATGATGCGGCTTCGGAAGATGTGAAAATTGCTTGATTATTGAGATTAAGAAATCAAGGGAATTGAAATGTTTGGAATATATCGAATTGTGATCGACAATGAAATCCCATGGACATTTGTTGATTTTATGAAATTAGTTGTAATTATTTTGCAGTAAATTTGTGAATTAATATTTGACACAGAGGTTTGTTGATTTGCAGTTCATATTGCGTCCATCTTTGTTTTACCAGACTGCATGATCTGAAAGATAGACCCTGTGGGGTTCCCGGGGATGTCGCTCTAAATAGAAAGAATAGGACCCCAGTATCCTAATGCTTGCCGTAAGAGCCTAAAGAGTCTAAAATGAGGACCTTTTGCTTTCTCTTTCTTACTGTCGATCCTGTGTTGTCCCTTTTCCTGATGTGTCTCTTGTATATCACATTGCGCTATGGCTGAAATATTGCCCCCTGCAATGTAAAAATCCATTTCACTCACTCACTGAAAGAAAGATAAATTTAATATGGTGTTAAAAATAACATTTTCATGAATTTGACCATAAAGGAATATAATGTTCGGGACTCGATTCAAAAAGAATCATGAACTTGGACAATGTTTAATTCATAGTAAATAAATTATCAATAACATTCATGATTGTACGACTCATTTATCTTTCATAAGATATTAACTTGTCCCAACAGCTTGAATAAACAGGGAAACCATCTTGTTACAACACAAATTATTCTCATTTTCATTTGATAAATTCTTTAATAGTTTAATAAGCTGTCTGGAAATCAGAACACTTTGTTATTCATATGTTAGAGCAGGCAGGCTTACACTGGAAGCCGCTTCGTGAAGGACATTTATCAGGTCTCGCATGGTAATAGTTTCCTGAAGAGGTATTACAGCTGGATTGTTGTACATTATGTGATTCTGTTGGATGTGACTCATATCAGTATTCCATGCATGCATGTTCATATTGGTTTTCTGTTGCTCACAGTTACATGTCTTCCTGTGACTCAGGAATCCTAGTGTGTATTAAAAGCACCTGCATCTGATTGGGCACTGATTTTATGATTAGCATGCAGTGAAGCGTTGATTGTCTGAAAAACAGTTTTTAAAACTTACGCTTGAGTTGGCACCAAGACAATAATTCATCACTGCTTGTCATTGATGTTTGTTACGCATATATTGAGTGTGTGATATGATGTTTCTTGGCAAAATGCTTGTTGCACTTGCCCATACATCAGGGGGCAAAATTATGAGTAAAGAAGCTTGTGATTTGACACAACATGGTAAAGATAACAATGTGTTACAACAGTGTGACATTTATGTTTGGTATAAAAGTCATAACTACCACTGACATTAATACATGTAAACATTTAATGTCATAATCACGATGACATTTACACGTTATGTGTGGGATTGATCCAAACGAGCTTCTGACTTAACACAAATATTTTAAGTGTGGAAAATGCATAAAAATGTATCGTAATCTTTCTAACGCAGGGAATGTTGCATTTTTTTTTCATTTAAGGCTTGAAGAAATCCAGATTGGCTCCAATTATTCCAGTGAAATGGATCAGATGGTCTTCCAATAGCTCTTTGACAATATACTACCATTACTTTCAGAACAATTGATGATAAATATGTGTAAATTAGATAGTACACATACTTGTTTCAATGTGAGAAATTGTGTAAAAATAATAAAACCATGAATTTGTTGAAAGCATAATTGCAAGTTCAAAACATTATTAATAATGATTTTAAACATTTGAAAGAGAAAAATCTGCATTTTTACAAAGAATGGCATGACATAAAAACCAGATTCTTGTATTTAATGGATAATTTGAAGATTATCAAGAAACCTTAAATTCTAGATGATTAACTGTGTGAAGGCATCACATAAAAAATCTCTAGGAACTCCATTACAGCTCTTTGACCTCAGTGTTGTCAGGTCCAATATGTATCTCCTACTCTAAATTGTTCATCATTTCTTGATTACTAAGAGTCAAGACTATTAATATCCCAGTTCTAAGTTGGATCCCCTCCAGGCATTAATACAACCAATTCCAAATGGTCTAGTGACCCGTGGTCTGGGGTGAATCCTCTGCTGAGAGTCCAGAGGGACTGCATGCCTCATATCCTGGAAGTGCACCATAGATGCTTTTATGAAGTGGCCAGTGAATGAAGCAGACACAAGGAGTAGGAGGAGGTCTGTTGCTGCTGGCTGGCTTGAGGGAAGTGGATCAGCAGCTAGCACCAAGAACCCACGACCAGGACAGCGACGGAGTTAGTGAAATCGTCAATACAGTCGTGAATAAGCCAGCAGCAGCAGTCAGTCGGAGAGTGAGTGCGACCGTAGCTACTGCCTTGCCTGTTTGTTCCGTGTTCCCATGCTCTGGCAGAGATGTAATCAATGGAACACTGGATGGTTGTTGCTCCAGTCTCCGCTGTAGATGTGCATGAAACATGGCGTATTTGAGACTAAACAGGAACTGTGAAGGCCACTAGTGTGTATAACAGGACAAGAAGTCTTATCCTATTCTACAAGAGGTTCTAGGAATGTTTGTTACTGTCTGTGTTTTGTGAATATCACTATTGTTACCAGTGAAGCTATCTGTACCAGCCCACGGCTGGAACCTGGCTGTGTGGAACATGGAAAACATTGGATTTCCTATGTATGTACTGGATACAAGTACGTCCTTTCTCATGGATTGTATGTAACTTGCAACAGCAAAGAGGAGATTTTTGTGTGTTTTAGGTAGGTATAAATAGAAAACAAACAAGCTACTTTACTCGCTGTTGGGATGGTACCAATATAAACAAAAACGGTACGTAGTCCTCATCTGTTCTGAGCAGATTTAGTATCTCCATACATGAGGTTTATTATTACATGGAAAGTAGGACGACAAGCAGAAAATGGGTATGCAGTGAAATATTCCAATTTAAATGAAAACATTGTCTCCGAGCCTGAAATAGTGGTACGCTTTCACTTTGCAAAGAATGTAGATTATAAAAGATTCAAATATGTTTTAAAATTAAAAGGGTAAGATGTTATTGGTTGGTGGAGGGTGACCTTTGACATACGCCACATAAGAACAAAGTATATATTCCATATTGTACCCATTGTCTTCCTATGCATTATTTTCCTGTGCAAAATACATATACATTGTTGACATACGGACAAGGAGTTCTATGACTGGGTTGAATACGGAATTATAATCCTGGTAACAGCTGGCAGAGTTCACCAACATGTGTTAGTATGCAAGCAGTGTATAGCAGAACACATTGATGTTATATTAACCCTTTCTAGGTGCTTCATATTTGGGTGGGCTGCGCATTTGTTTGCTTTCAATACTATTTTGAGCATTGGTTGAATGTCATCTAGTTGTTGGATGAAAACGAAGAAATGAATGTTTGCCTCTCAGGAAATGCTGTTTTAGTGTTATTATTTATGGTTGGTTATATCTTGTTAGTTTCAGTTAGCTTCGGTTGAGTGATGTGCTGGGTTTACAGGCCTCTCTTCCACTAAATATAAAGGGGCATGTACTAGCCTCTCTCACAGACGCTGAATAACTAATTTTATCCTGTCAGCCTAATACCCCTTTCGTTCAGCAAGTCTAGATAGTGGCAAATTCAGCTGTAATTCAGCTTGTCTCTGGGCTCCTTTAGAATTTTATTTTAAAAATAGAATACAATAGTATATTACAATATTGCATACTAATATTCCCGAGACTAATAATTAGTCTGGAATGTGTACCTGAATGGAGCTTACAATATTCTTCCTTTTGCTAACACATAGAGGATGAAGTTAAAAAGACTGAAATTTTCATTCAACTTGTGACTGTTTACTCAGAGATAGGCTACTTGTGACTACTAAGTTATCAAGTACATTAGAATCGGACTGGATATCACAAACATGTATCATTATTTTCTGTTGCTATCGAATCCCGACGAAATTTCATATTTAGCATCCATTCAACAGTGTACTTAGTATCTCTAATCAAAGGACACGGGTAATGCGAACAAGTGAGGCTGCAGATATCTGAACAAGTGTGGCTAATTGGTCCTGAAATCTACACGTGAATCAGTTTACAAGTTCAGACTTTGGTTCTGGGAATCTTTTATTGGTGTCATTCAGCAGAGATAGATAAGATGTGGGTGATACACCTAATTTAGAGCATTGTGGGACTCGGCTATTAATACTGCACTGCTGAAACTGCTGGTGCATCTGATGAATATTTTTTTAATTTCGAAGCACTGAATTGACACTTTCTTGTCTTCAGAGACTATTAGTTTTAATTTTCTGGTGTGTTTCAAATATTGTCCAATTATTCTCTTCTTCTTGCTCAGAATTAAATTACAACTGAGAAATTTGGGGTCCTTGCAGTCTGATAGAGATGAATTTGTGGTAGGGAGTCATTTTTGAGGGGGTTGAGATGGGGGGGGGGGGGGAATCATGGAGTATAAGCATTTCAGATTTAACATAGCACTGGAATACCTTAGTCCTTTTTTGCATCAGGATTATATCTCTGGACTGATAAAAAGTGAGATTTGCTGAGCCAGTTGAGATTCAGACTCCAAATTCAGACCAAAAAGGTTTGAAATGATTACCACTGTTCTATCCTTTGCCCTGTGTGTAATATGGAGATCTTTGGAGACCATGAACATCAGTTGAATAGTTTTCATGTTGCCCATTTTCATCAAATTGAGATAGAATTGATAATGCCATTAATGACTTGAAACATTTTAAGGTATATTGTGATACACAGGCTAGTTCATGCAGGATACGAAAATTTTGGTCATCCTTCTCTTCATCTAGCGTTTTGACTCGCACTCACTCAATCACTGTCAGAGCTGCTGGTTACCTTCCTGGATGTGAGAAGTTAGTGATATATCCACATGTAGGAAAAGGGAATTGAGACATGATAAATGGTAAAATAATACCAATGACATTTACTCTGGTGTGAGAAGGGTTGAAAGTCAGGCTCTGCATTAGTATGTGAGCCCAGGACACTGGTATTTTACTGAGATGTGTATACTTAGTGTGTCACTGAGGCAGGCTGCAGTTAATAATGTATGACTTGCAACATATTGCATTCCCTCTCTGAGTGTACCATGAGCAAAGCTTTTGTAATCTCATTTTAGCCAGGAGTGTTTTATCATTCACTGATGCGGCTCTCGTGGTTTGCATATTTCTCGGGTCAATATTGATTTTGTATTGATTCAATACTGGGATAAATCAATATTTGGACTACATATATGTATATTACTCGATAGTAATGATGTTGGTGCACATCAGATTTACTCTTAGTGGAAAAGGCCTCTGACATTCATTACATTGTTTCCAGTAATTCCTTCAATGTTTTCCATTACTAATGATATTAAAATAAATGAATTTTGAGCTAAGTTTATACCTATCTGATAACTTAACACTATTTTGAGACCTTTTAACATTAATGAAAGTTTAGGATAATTTATAAGTGCACTTCACAGCAGGTGTAAAATAAAACTGGCATGTTACCAGAATGTGTGTTTTATTACTTCACTCAAAGACTAATTGACTGATGGTTTTCTGTGGATTTATCAAGCCAGTCATGATGGGATGATTGTTGACTAAATATGTATGGATGATGTGTAAATGTAGTTTTTATTGTGCAGTAGAGGCATTGATACAGTTGAATAGGCACAGATTGAGAAGCAGTCAAAATGTAAATATATGGCATAAAACATTTGGATTTAATGATTAATGGTTTTTTCATCCTTTTATTCAATGACAAGCTTACTCCACCTCTCTACCATTATCTAATATCGATAATAAATAATCAAATTTTTTTCTGAAATAACAATTGATTTCATTGTCTGTCTGTAGTACAGTGTTGGCCCTGACAATCAATACCAGAAAAATGTGTACATTGTTACAAACTCGGGAGTGTTATATGCTGTATTGTCCCGATATTCCTCATATTATGCATGTGCATATTCGGCAGCTGTAACATGTTTTGTATAATAAGCCAAGTGGCAGCAGCTTGCAAGGATTAGGACATCAACAGCAAAGTTACAGCATTTCTGTATTGACAGGAGCCACTGTGTTGTACTGCAGACAAGAAAATAATGTCCCGACACCAAGCAACATCATGGCCGTCATCTGTTGTCAGACCAACTGCAGAATAGCTAGGAGATACGATACATGAAATACCAGGCCAGCACAGCATCGCAGTTTTAGGTATATTTCTACTTTACACATTTAGGCCGCAGAACCTATTGATTTTTCAATATATTTTTTATCTTTGAAAAAGAAACTGGACTCCAAAGCTGTTCTTCATGGATTATTCAGAGAAACATACTTTTGACGATTCCATGGCTTTATGTGGTAAGAAAATATTGAAAGCGTTTTATCTTTTCTGACAAGAGAGTTTTTAGGACCAGGCGGCTGATATTGTGGGTTTTATGCAAAATACTTTTCTTGAGTGTTTATTGTGTGATTGTGTATGAAGGATATCCATTATGAAAGATGTCATATTATTCTTGCAACACAATCTAATTTTAAAGCTTTAAGAAACAATCGTTATGTTGTGTGTTTACATGTTAGGGAAAGGTAGTGGCTGTTTCGCTGGTATACAGATGTGTGTGTGCATGTGTTCATGCCCTGTTAAGCAAGGTTTATCCGGGGCTTCAGAAGCATGTTCTATCCAACATATTTTACTCGTCTCAGTGTTGTACTGGGAAGTGTTACAAGGCAGTACCTGTTTTTGTTAGACTTAGATTTGTGCATACACTGGCTTGCATCTTTTGCTTGAGAGCATGTCACAGAAGACAAGTCCATACTGGACAGGTCTAAAACTGCAGGGCTGTGTTAGTATATCATGCGAACCTACCAGTAATAATCTCTTAAATCTTGTGATTGTTTTGAGAAAATGGCAAATAAAATATAGATGCTTTGCCTCCACTTTGTTTATGCTTTTGCAGGCCTTGGCTGCTGTGTCTTGTATGTATGTATATAGATACACACACAGAATGTTCAGGTACCACTAAACTATTATCCTTTTGATCTCATTCTGGACTGAACACAGTTGATGTTGCATGGATGTCAATGAATGACAAAATAAACAAAATCAATGAGGAAATATAACCATCTCTTAAAGCAGGTGACTTGCTTTGTGATTTAAATCAGTGTCAATACTGATAAACATTGTGCAACAACTGGATATAAATTAAAGTAATAACATGGAAAGCTTTCACTTCAGGTCTTAATTCAAACCAACTGAAATAAAAGTATGTGCATGATTACCATACAAACAAATTCTGAGTTGCTGTTTATAAAAATACCATTAATATTGTATCACATTAAGTAGGAAGACCCACTGGGCTTCTATGTAACATGCAATATAGCCTCAGGATACTCCTATTACTATAAATTTCACCATATCCTTAATGTTAACACCTATTATCACATACATCTTTTCTTTACTCTAACAAGCCCAGCAAAATCAATACTGAGGCAATAGCTCTGCGATCTTGGAGACTCAATACACTGGCTGGGCAAGTAGGAAGAATATTTCTGGTGTAGTATTGAGTAGGTTGCTTGTGTTTATGTGCAGGGATTGTCTCTGTTGTCTAGTAATGAACCCGAGTGCTTTAATAATCTCTCGTTTGTTCTGCATCACTGCCGGGGAACAATGTCAGCCTAGACACAATCCTCATCAAGGAATGTTGTTATTAAATTTTAATATACATACATATTTGCCTCGCTGAACTGTCTAGTGTTAGAAAATAATAATAATCCAAATCTTAAGATTATGGTATAAAAGTTGTCAATAGCTAGGTAATGTGACTGGGCATTTTTCAGGTAATTTTACAAATATATTTTTACCCAAACATGAACCAAGATTCTTGCTTTTGTTAGCTTTTACATTTGTACATTTTGAATTTGATTTCTTATAGCTGAATGATTGTTAAAAACCATTCAAAATATAATATATTTCACTCATTCATATTTGGTAGGTTTCTCGCACTGTAGAGTTTGAGAAAATATTGTATGTGACTTGGAAAGAGCCCCAGTTAACCCAGAACTTGTTGTAAAAGACTCAGAAAGCTACTTTTGAAGAATATGTACGGTAATCCCAAATAAAGCTAACTATGTTGTATTTGATCATTTCCTAAACTGTCACTGAATCTTTTGCTTTCACATCTCTTTCTTTGGATCTTTTTATCTTTTGTTATGCCGTATATTGCGATTAAAATTCCGCTTCTGCATTAACAATAACTTTCATCTTTGCTGTCAAAGGCCTAGATAACTTTGTTCAAGGATATTTTAAAACAGGAGTTATTAATATTCAGCATAAAATGAAAAATGTGAAAGCACAAATTATATAAAGAAATAAAATCCACTTCGATTTTGTTGTTGCTACTTAGCGATTAAATAAACCTAACTTTTTCAAACAGTAGGACAAATAAAAGCAAGAAGAACACCATCAAATTAGTCTGAAATAAAAGAAGTTTTTCAATTATTAATTAATGTTCTTCAGCTGATCCTACCATTTCAGATCTTGCCATTGTAATACTATATAAAATTGTCATCAAGGGGATTAGTATGTGTGAGATGTACATTAGAAGCAGTTGTACGACCATCAGGATGGTGCTAATGACATCCTGTTCCCATCATGAAGCAGCTGACTGTGGTTTGGTTTTAGGTCAATTGGGGTAATAAAACCAAATGGTCTTACTAAGCATGAGCTGGTGACAGTAAAGACAGGTATAAGGAACAAGTCTGATAGAAAAGGGTGTTGATAGAAATGAAAGTCGATGTCTGAAACCTAGTGGTGTTTTGAATCATAGTGTCACTTAAAAAGAATACCCCAGTAACCAAATGCTTGTCTTGCACAAGGTGACTAAAACAGGGATCTTTTGCTTTCACTTTTCTTCCTGTCAATCTCTTTTACAAACCATCTTTTCCCTTGGTGTGCACCTTGCAGATCAGGTTACGTTATGGCTGAAATATGGCCCTTTCAACGTAAAACATAATTTCAACTCTTTTCCCTCGGTATGCATCTTTTGCATACCACATTGTGGCTGAAATATTGCCCTTACAACATAAAACATAATTTTAAGTGTCTGAAATATTTCAATTGCCGTAGTCTTGATTCCTAGTTTAAAGACTTTAAATGTTGATTAAGGCAGAACATACTTGGTTGGTTGAGAAAATTTGAGGAAAACAGGTGTTTGGGGTGAAAAATGGGTCAACATTAAACAGTTAATCTGTGAAAATTAAATACAGAATCATTCCATGCTTCAAGTTACAATGGCTTCCTCATAGTCCTGATTTGATAGTCGAATGAAATTTGTCACATAATATTGTTTTTGTCAGCATGCTATTGCAGTCTTCTTCGAGTAATAAAGTATAACCAGTATCAATGAATATGAAAGTCTCAGATTGATGTCACAGAAAGTCTTTTATGTGGCATTCATACCTAAATTAAGCATGACATTCACAGTCTACATCACAGTCAATAAAACTAGTGTTCTCCAGGAATCTGACAATGGGAGTCAATAAACAAGAAGGTTCCTGGCGAGGCACTTTATTTAAGTGAATTGGACAACAAGCATGTAATTATAATAGCCCGGGATAGATATAGACTGGTGTAAGTGGGTGTTTACGTCCATATGATTGACCAGTGGTCAATTGCTGCAGGCTATAGACAGGCAGTAAGTGGCCGACCTATTGTGTTGATCAGCTAGCTATTGTCAGCATGGACAGAGATTGGACAGTGTTACATCATGATGGTCAGTTCAGACAGAAGCATTGGATTTGCCAGTGTGGGACTAGCTGACTGACCACTGGGGAAGATGATCTATGTGTATCAGCCTGCATATCGCTGAAAACATAAGGAAGTGATAGCCTTTTTAGACATGAGGTATGCTCTGTTGTCTGTGAACTATACTTTTGAATCTCCTGCTGAGAGTGATGTATTTCACCGATGTTTCTCAGGGGTGGATTTAGAATTTGGGCTGGGTTGGTAAGGCGCCGATGGTCATACTCTCACATTTTAGAGAGCTATGTAAAGGCAGTGTTTTGTATGTTCTGGCCTATTTCTGCACGTAGATAATAAGGTCTTTTAAAAATGTATTAAAACTGAGCAATGTACAAGCCTTTTCCAGAAAGAGCCCACTTTCATTTTCTATGTACTAATATTAATTTCTCAGTTTAAAACAAAAGTTTGTAACCAATTAAGTATATCTGTAAGGTAGAAAACAACCAAAACTAACCCTGACCCCTAACCCCCTATTGACGTTGAGCAGGGGGAACGAAAGGAACTCTTGCCCCTTTTCCTTATGCTTACCAGAATTTTTTGGGAGGGACACATGCCAGATCTGCCCCCCCCCCCCACTTAATTTCACCTATGTTTCTGCCTTATTGATAGTTTAATTTGTCTTCAGCTTTCATGATTTGTCTCTTTCAAGTTGGTGAACTATAATCAAAAGCCGTCCATCTGTTGAGTCTGCAATATTTAACATTATTTTACCCACTTGCTTTCATCTGTGGAATCTGTTGTTGCTGTACATTGATTAACCATTCCGGTCCCTGTGATGACTAGTGTAGTTCTTGGAAAAGGAACTGTCGCTTGTCAAAAAAATGACTACTCTGAAAATAGGCTTTGATCCTGTAATATATTCAAACACAGGTTAACAATTAGCAATGGCAATTAATGTCATCAAGTGTAAACATTTAATTCATCCTAAGTCGACATCGTGTTCTTTCTCTTTTGCCATGCTGATGCTACTGGTGTATTGTACATCATATCTGCTCTTGAATCAAACCTGGATCTCTGTCATAGGTGGATCCAGGAGTTTTGAAAAGGGGGGGGGGG
>JAUELE010006561.1:0-16995 GCA_031471655.1 Diodora aspera
TCTTGACAGTTGGACTTGCTGTTTTCTTTTGATGTTTCTGTATCTGCCCGTATGTTGTTTTGGTTGAACTGTGAAGTGGTCTCGGCCCTTATCACTGCTTTCCCATCTTTACAGCTCTCTTGATGTTGTTCATGAGTGTTGGGAGAGAGTGCAGGTCTCTATTGACAGGTCCGCTTTGAGCTGATTCCTTGGCCAATCTGTCAGCCTCTTCATGTCCTCTGATGCCTATGCGGCTGGGGATCCATTGTAGATAGATGTTTTCTGGGTCCCTTCCTCGTGTCATTTGTGATAGACCTCGATGCATTATAATGCACCTTTGATGTTTATTAATGACCTATATGTATATATGCTATATTCTCTAACCACGTCCTAGCTTGTTAACGATACGTTTTCAGGCCCTAGAAGAGCTATTACGGTAACACTTCCAAAATTTCAAACTTCTAAAAACTTGAAAAATGTTGATTGCTTCTGCAGTTTCCAAAAGATTGAATTTTTCACTTACGTTTTGGTGACAGTTTCCAATGTTTTGAAATCTTAGTAATTATTTTTGTGTTTGGTTGAATCTAACGGCCAATAGTCATTTGCAGTGAACTACAAAATAGTGACTACATAAAACACTGAGATATGCAGCATGTTCTAGGGTTAGGATGCTATACTATTCAAGAAAAACTGAACCCCATGAACGACTTAAAATTGGCATATCAAAACTAAGTACTGTTTTAATCTTCAAGCATCAGAGGGCTAGTATATGACCTTTCTAACCTATCTGATAGACCCTGTAATCGTTTTACTTAATAGGCTTGGCAAGTCTATAAAATTCTTAAGACTAGGTATAGCTAGTATTGATTACTAGTATATGAAATCGATCAAGGAGATACGCGGCTGTGTTCAATAGATTTATATTATCTTAAACTTACTTAAAATGAAAAATATACATATTTCCAAGACTGCTGTCTGTCAGTATAGACCTATTTGGAATGCACAACATCTTTCAACATATATTTAAAAGTGCGTCTTTTTTAATACATCTGAACACAAATCTGCTGACTTTGAATTTTACCTGTGACATTCAACCAGAGATGTTGTTGACGTATCACAGTTTTTATAATACTTGTATTCTTGTGATCTATGATATTCAAACCAGCAACGAGATTAACAGAACATTGATCTGGTTTCATGTCTGACCAAATACTCCTCTGACAACTACACTTCGAGGACAGCATAAGCGCCAATGTGAACATTTGATCTCGTCAAAAATATAGTTAGCTGTAAGCATCAACTGAGTCATTGACCACTTTGATCTGTGTGGAGGTGAGGAGGGGGCAGAAGATGTTATTATCATGGTATTATGAGACAATCACACCATTTGATTTTAGGAGGGCTGGAAGATTTTAAAAATAAATAGATTCCATGTGTCAAAAGAAACAAAATAAATGGATATATACATAATTCTACCATGATCAGCTGGCGTATGAGTAATTTGATTGGTTAATAAATGGTATCAAATCAGCATAATACCTTCACTTGGGAGCGAACCTAATCACATAAGGTGAACAAACATGGCGTCCAAAAAACAACATTTATGATTTTGTAAAATGTAAATGACACCATCTCTGGCAAAATAATACGGTTAACGAACATACGTCCGCGCTCTACTTACCTTTTTTAGCAACAGTACTTAAATTTATTTAACCCAAATTTAACGCATTACAAAATAGTCATCGATGTTTAAGCTGAGGCGATCACTGCACACAGCTCAACGCAGTCTTCAATGGCTTCATTCAATAGAGGGAAAATGTTACTTAGTTGCAGTTGGAGAGGATAAATGTCCACGTTCTTCAGTCTCAATAACAACAACATATTGAGCACTTTCATCATCCTTTGCATTGAACACACAAACGCATGCACAGCTCGGGATTTTTGCAGCACTACAGTATTAATGGATGTTTGTGTAATAGAAGCCAAAGTGGAAGAGAGGGCTCGAGTCCCTTCACTTTTTACGGGACAAGAGCTGAGAGCTTTGGAGGCATAGACGGCCCCTGGACCCTCGCCTGATGTTCTTGGATCGCCCCCACCCACTTGGATCGCAGTTGATTCAGTCATCCCTGTAAGTGCATTAGTTGGACCAATAATAAGGTTCACTGTGACCAAACTAAATGAGCGAAACTCTCTAGGCCTCCGTAAATTAAAGGAACATGAACAAAGATGCAGGTACGCCAATCTGTGTTCAGAGCTTGTCTTTCTGTTCATCTAGTAATATAATACAGTGCTGTATTTTTTCCGATTTGTTACGCAAACATTTCACACTAATTAAGGCGATAAAGAAAAGCGTGTTTCCGTCTTCGTCTAACGCTAAAAATAGATTGCGCATTGCATTTGAAGGAATGTAAGCACATATGGACCTGGCTAAACCTGTGATAAGCCATAACGGTGACAAACGATTGGACAAAACCGCCACAGTTAGACGAAACGGGAATAGATATTTACGCTGGTCACCGTTTTAGCTATAATCCATAAAGCGACGACGTCACCAAAATGGGGAACATTTTAGAATTAATTCTCGAGTTCGAGTAAGTGAACTTTTTGGCGAGTAAAAAGTAGTTAACCGTCCCTTATTTTCATTAGGATGTTGCCGTTATTTAAATTATATATCATTGTTGTACTCAGACCGATTTGAACGTTTTGCAGTTTTGTTCGGTATTGAAGATACCGAAAAATCAAATGGCCGCTCCCTAATTGGGGCCAGGATAAGGCCAAGGAAATAACAGATGTGGTTAGGGTGAGGGTTAAACCAACGGACTGTTGCACTAAAGAACTGGCGGACTATCACATCAATCTCATTTACGCCTGGCTCCACTGCAAAGGAATAAACGACTTTAAACAACACCAAAAATAAGTCAAGTTTGACCAATTTATACGAACTTGCGTACAATCGGTGCAACCTGAAAACTAAGATCCTGTACCGTTTCTAAATAAGATACTTAAAACGTCCCACCAATAAATCTCTGAGCCTCCGTTTGACTTCAATTACCAGGAAAGCTATTAAAGAATCCGAGAAATGTAAAACAAAATTTGTTCCCGACTATCAAGCTAATGATTGCAATTCTAGAACAGCCTTCTATGTCACGCTATGAAACTGGCTGGACTGCTTTAATACAACCTATATGAAGATAAATTAGCATTCTGAGGCAGACTGGTGTGTCCACACTACTTAACTGTTACCTATTCTAAAGCGTTTGTACCACAGAACTAATGATTATGGTGTTAATGTCTGTACATTGCGTTGGCCTACATCAACTAGGAATTAATGTTCCAACGAACACGGCCACTGAAAGAACTGTCCTTCTATTAGTATCAAGGCATTTATTACACAAGATGATGAATATTGCAATTGAATGATATTATATTTCCAATTAAGTTAATATTCATGACCTACTTTTGATTTGCTTTATGTCGTGGAAATTCATAAGCACGGATTATATTTGACATTATTGTCGTAAAGACTGATATATTTCATTTAAGGTCAAAGTAAATCCTATTAAAACAGTTGCTGAAGTAACCACTAATAGTAATAGTAATGCATTTATATAGCACCTATTATCCAACTGTTAGCTGCTCAATGGTGCTTTACAATGATGACGTAAATGGTCAATGACATGCACCAATAACTTGATTCAGCACAAACAAACGCAACTACAAATGATGTATATTCAGCAACATGGTCAGGAGCAAATCCAAGGTGGGGGTGGGGTGAAGGAGAGGGAGGGGTTATCAGGGACACGTGGCTCTCCCCTTCACCTCGTCCTTATGCCTATGTTGTCATCACATGAGCCCCAAATATTATAGAAAAAGGTCTGAAATTGCAATATTTTGCATGCTGTTTTTTAAACGTTTGTTTGGGGGGGGGGGATGTCTCGGATCCACCTGAAAAATAGTATCTTTCATGAATTATGTTGTGTCCTCATTCACATACATTTGAGATCCGCCATGGGCCTGATGCTGAAGTAAGAGTTATTTGAATGTATTTATGTATGACAGGATTTGTAGCGTGCATAACAAGATTTCCTAACACTGAGCCGGAAATTGAAAATTGACAAATCCACCTAGCTAATTCTGTTGGCTTCCAAAATACCTCTTTTAAGAAGCAAGGATTTAGTTCTATATTGATCAGGAAAAATAATATTCATAGTATTATATCTTACTCAACTTTCAATTTACTCCTGTTATTGAGCGTGTATAGGAGTGTAATAACCTGAATGGTGACTGATATTTGCCCGACCAACTCTTGATTTCAAGAATGGAAAAGCTGTTTAACATAACTTATCAACATTATAGTAACACTTTTGCTGTTTTCATACAGGGGCAGACTGGCATTTGTGAGAACAGCGAGGCACAGGTAGGCGAGGCGGGGATAGTATCAAAGCTAAATATGTCAAAATGTAACATAATCATCAGAGTCACTGCTATCTGTGTCAACTCTTACAATGACAGGTGCTATTGTCGCTTCATTTAAACCGTCTCTGGACCAGTATTCTACCACAATCATTTCTCTACTTTGTAAACACATGTTTGCCACTTTTTTCTTGAAATACTGGCAAATAATTCCTTTACAAGGGTTTCGACATCTGACAGCTTAAATGTTGTGTTCTTTCTACCAACATCTGACTTGATGATGCCCCAAATACTTTCAATCGGGTCACAGTGGTAAGGTGGCAAACGCAAAATTTCATGATCATTTGCCTTGAGATATTCATCATTTCATAAATAGGATCTGTCTTATTCATTTTTATCAAATCATACAATCTTGATTTTGTTGCCTTATTTGGTATGGGTATATTATGTTTTTGAAGCCAAGAAAGCATATCTCCCTTCCGTGAGTTTGATGTTGGTAGTTTACTGTCCGGATCTCGGAGCCTATGGTACAGGGCATTGTCCATAATTATTGCGGATTTGTCAGGGAGAGCTGGGACCAACTGTTTCTGGACCCATTCTAAAAACACCTCGCCATGCATCTTAGTGTGATAATCTCTGTTATATTTAGATTTAGCACTGAACACTAGTGCACAAGTGGACAGAAAGTCAATACTTTTACACCCAGCATGTAAAACTATAAGTCTTTCCTCTTTTCCCATGGGGAGTTTACGACTACAAGTGTCGTCGGATGTGCCAGGGATCCAATGAGTTCTGATAGTATGACAGGCATTTACCCGTGTCTCATCTAAGAACACTGTTTCATACCCCTCTTCTCGTATTTTCCTAATTTGGCGCAGATAAATGTTTCGCAGGCGAACTATGTCGGACCGTTCACTCAAGACCCGTCTGTTTTCATCTGACACTTTTTTGTATGTGAATTCCCATTTGTGCATCAATTTCCGCAAATAGTATTTTGAAATGATAAGTAAATGCTCTGTCTCCATATATTTCTTTAATATTCGCAGTGAGATAAATTTGTTTAGTGCAAAGAACTTTCTGAAAGCATTTCGTACCAGTTCTTTTTGAAAGAATCCAATTTGCTCATGTTAACAGATTTGAAACGGCCCCTTTACCATTGTCGTCAAAAAATTTGTTTGTTGTAATTAGTAGCATTTTCAGTTTGCTCTCATGAGACACCAACTGCACAAGCAGATCTCTTAAGATACTTTGAAATATTATATTTAGGTCTATCCTTTCCACTCTCGGATTTAGCAAAAATTGAAACCTTGCAAATTATAGCTTTAGCATCACGAGTGTATTTCATTGTACATGTACACTACCTGGTAGGGGTATATGCAGGTTCTTAAAGTCGTGTAACCAAGCCGCCAAATATTTCTGACTTCATTATCTTCTACGAATAGCTCAGCGTATCCTTAATATAGTGTAGAAAGTCTGGGAGAAAGGCTATGCATAAAATACTCTGAACTCTGCTTGGTGTATGGTAAATAACAACCTAGCGCTTGGCGATAGTCGATACAACCTGCTCGAGCACAGCGCTCGCAAGTTATATCGACTACCGCCGTGCACAGCGGTTATTATTTCAGAAGTTGAATCACATGTACAGTAGCTCGGTTGAGCCCTGCACGTGCGACTTGTGCTAGGCTGTTCCCACAAATACCAGCCTGCCCCTGTCTGAAAACAGCAAAAGTGTTGACCGTTTGTTAAACAACTTTTTCATTTTTGAAAACTAATCCTTGAATTTGGTCTGACCAATATCACTTGCAACATTTGAAAGTGCTAGGATTATTGGCTTTTGAATTACATAGCAATTTATTGGGTTTCTTTTGCCGCAGACCTATTGTAATGACAGCTATACAAATTGGGTACTAACTCTGTGGATTTAGGTCATATTTTACTCGGGACCATTCACTCCTAAGAATTAAAACTAGGTATGTGGTCAAATCCAGTGGGAGCGATAAAATATATATACGTTTCAAAAATGTACATATCACGATTGATCCGCTGGTCCACGTGTTTGTTATACTTTGTCACATAGCCTCGGGGGTCGTATTTATAAAATTTCTTAGAATGCTTAAGAATTCTTAAATCAGGCTTTAACTGGTAAAAGTTACTTTCAAGTCCAAGAATTTTCTTATGACTTATTTATAAAAAATCTTAAGGCCTTAATAAATTTCTTAAATATAGGAGTCGTCTTGAGAACTCGTAACTATTTAAGATTAGAGGTAAACATGAGAGAAAATGGAGTTTTTTTCGGCCAGGAAAAGATGTGCTCAATGTATATGAAGACTCAGATTTGATAAAACGATACAGATTCAATGGTTAATAAGGTTCTAAGAATTTTTATTCATTCTTCAGTAAGAGTTACTCCTGGCCAAACTCTTAGAATTTATAAATAACTCTTAAGAGTAAATTTTATCTTAGATTACATTTTAAAGTTCTAAGAACGTTCTTAAGAAAATTCTTAGAAGTTTTTGAAATACGGCCCCTGGTCTTAAACGACAACATGAATGCATTCAGAACTTTCCGATAAAATTGGGGAAAATGTTTGTAAACATTCCGAAACGTAGAACTTGCAAATAAATGTATTCGGCTCGTACTCAGATGGTAATCAGTTTTCAGAAAACTCAATCTCAGCGGAAGGTTTGGAATGCGTTTAGATATTTGAACATCAATCTGCCAGAACAAAGGGAATACAGCGTGATTTAATAATGCATACACGTTTACAATGTATTATTCACAATTTACGTTATTAATTTTTACACATATACCACCAGACCTATTTCGCCTTCTGGAGCACGTATCCAACTAAGATTTGTGTTCCACAATAAAAGTATTCACTGATTTCGTATGTGTGTATATATGGCATTAATTACCTTTTGTTTCTTCATCCTGATTACAACAGCTGAAAATTGCGATGACAGTGTACGTTGCGAGGACAACCTTGCAGCCATAACGCAGCGTGATGTGCAAGCCGCACACTTAGTTAAAATACAGCTGATGAAAGAGATCGACAGAAAGAAAAGTGAAGCCAACATTCCCATTTAAGTCGTCTTATACGACAAGCATTTTTAAGGCCTTATTCTTTCTAAGTGACACCACTTCACTCCCTGGAAGTACCATATGGTCCTTATTAAAACAACCTCAACAAATGTAATAATTTACAAAATTAAAATGTTCAAAAGTGTGTATGAGTGAAAACTAAACATGAAGACATACACTTACATTCTGAGAATGTGTTCCCACACATACCAATATTAATACAAAAATATAGTTTCTTGCAACATCCTTGATTACAGCAATGGCGTGGGCAATAAATTAGATTAGGATTATAGAAATGGCATGGGCAATACACATGGGATTCCTGATATATGCCAGGAGCCCCTTAAGAGAAAAAGTGCTCCTGTAGGTGTCCAGGACGCGATTTATCTTCCAATGGCTACTGTGTCTGGCGTTTACCATTCATCATGGACAAGCATATTAAATTAACATTTTGTCCAGTGACTTGTCACAAACGAAGTGCAATCATTCTAATAACGAACTAAATCATGGAAATGTCCAATTTCGTCGAGATGAACTACATGATTAATAAGACATACACGAGTGAACCGTGGTAGGCCTCGTTATTAAGAATGACAATAACTTGTGCCATCGGTGAATATAAATGTTTGCCTAACACGACAGATGCGGTAAATGATGCTTGCGAATGAAAAATGACTCGTTCTGGTTTGCGCTGGAGAGACACTGGCAGTCGTTTTGAAAGACGTAAGAATTGAAGCGGATGAATACTTCCGATTCGGACTATCAATATTCTTGCCTCATAACAGTGGATCTTTGTATAGAGAACCCTTAGTCAGTCCGGTTTAAGTTGAGCATTCTAGACTATATCAAAATTAATTGTGAACTATAGAAATCAGCGTCTTAAAGGAACATTTACGAAAAATAGAACTTAAATATGTCACAGGCTAATGTTCAGTCTAGACTACCACACTACTAGACTCTCCAGCTCTTTGTCAACTGACTCACTCCTCAAACAGACACCAAAACTACAACACGTGTTACCAATTTATTCGAAATTTCTGACAATCAGAGCGTTCCCACAAATGGTGATGTTCCATTTTGGAGAATCACATACACGACTAGTTTAAATTGTTGATGTTACTCTCGGCCTCTTGTAACTCACTCTTCAATATTATTGGGATGTAGTCTTGTTTGACTTTGCTTTGACGTTGGAAGGGATATTGTTATTTCAAACACTGCTTTTAACATGATACGCATAAACATGATTGAAATTGTAAACAACTATAAGTATCTTGGTACGATTATTGATTCTAAACTATCATGGAATGCAAACACAGATTAGTATATACAAAACATGTCAGTCAAGATTGTTCTTTTTGCGTCGTTTAAGGCAATTCCATGTTGATAAAACTTTAATGGCACTTTTTACAAAACGGTTATTCAAATCATTAATTTCTACTGCTGGTTTGGTAATTTTGTCTGTTGCTTATAGAAACAAAATACTTAAAATTGTAAACACTACAAATAAAATCATTGGTTTACCTTCTGAAGCTATGCTATTTCTAGTGTGTACGAGCAACCGATTATTAAAAAAGCTTAAAAAAATCATAAACGATAGCGCCCATGTTCTTTTTACTGAGTACTGGTTTTTACTATCATGTCGGCGTCTACGCACGCCCATCCTTAAAATTAACGGAGCTCGTCCCTCTTTTATACCAACCAGCATTCGTGCCATCAACAAAATTATTATTCACGTTTTAAACTATAGGAATTCTGTTACATGGGTTTTTACAGGTCTCTCATCTGTTATCTTTTATTTGTCATTGCCTTAAATGCTTTCCTTATCGTCTTAATGTATTGTTGTATGTTAATATTGTCTTACTGGCCATTTGTTTTCTTATTGCTGTACGGTGCACACTCATTTCCTTCGGGATAATCAAGTATTATCTTATCGTATCTTATCTTATGAGATCACAAATGCACAGGAGATCTACAATGGGAACAAAACAATGTCTGAATCGGCGTTGGACTACATTATCATGATTTGTAAAAATATATACTCCTTTCCAAGAGAAATAACATCAAGATTTGGGAATATGACCTAGGTAAAGCAACGGACGTTGGATAGATGATGGCATGCGTTCAGGAGAGGGTTGTTTCAGCATGACGAGGTCAATGCATGACAGCAGGCTCCTTTCATGAACAGTTATGCAAATATACATGAGGTCTGAAAAGAGACTGAATGCATTTTTTAATTGATATCGTTTCTTTTGGACGTCAGCATATTTAACACACAGATCTTCTGTCAGGATCTGATTTTGTCGAAACATTAAAGAAAAGCAAATACAGCCAACTTTCAAAGTCTGTTTCTTATTTAAGTTATTTATGCATTGAACCTTTGACTAGAGGATAACTTAAGTTCAGCATCACGCTGTGATATAAAGCAACCATATATTTCAGGTAATGAGAGCCACATGTAGACTCTGTATAAGATACTGTACAGTGTCTAATCCATCCCATTTGCTCCCCACGCCTCACCCGGTAATAGACTTCAGTAATGTAACTCGTCATTAGATGGCTAAGGTCACTTAGGCTCAGCTTTCTCTTTTACAGTTTCCGTTCAGTCTGTAGATAAGCTAAAGTCATTTAACATTGTTGACACCAATAAGTGATAAATCCTTCTTCTGACGCTGACTATATCTTCGGTTACTTTTTCAGACTCCTTTAATGCAAGACATTAACGAAGTTTAGTAACGTCATGTAATTCCATTCTTTCAGCTAATAGTTGAATTCAGATCTGGCGAACACGACCCAGGGAAGGAAAACTGATCTTGAATTACAGAAATAGTAAGTGGGTGAAGCATTAACGTGTTCAAATGTCATCTCAAGTTTGTTTGAATCAGTTACAACTATGTTATTGCCGTTTGTGACATTTTATTGCAATTGTAGGACATTAATCGTCATTACAATACAATTCACTATCTTCAGAGGAGATTCTTCAAAACGACATACTGCCACCATAATTTCATAAACAACTAGTTGAGAAGTAAGTGCAGCCCACCCCCAATTCTTTTCAAGTAAATTCACCGAAGATTACTATTTCAATCCCTGGAGTACATAAAAAAGGCCTAGTTACTGTAAACATTTTTTATAGGCAACAAATAAACCTTACAAATGTAAACATGATAATTTCGATTTCATAGGTCCTTGTTTATGACTTAGTTAAACACCTAAGACACCCTGGAATGTTAAGGTCATCTGCTTTTTTCCTCTAGCTTGCAGATGCTCGTTTTATTCGTGGTCCTGAACACCCTACACATAACGAATGTCTCATCGATTCTGACGGACTGTTAATCCCGTACATAGCTTACATGTAACTTTGATGAAACGAATTTAAGAAAATATCAATCCTACTCGTACTGAATTGAGACAAATATTCACTGAATTGAGACAAATATTCATTTGAGCAATCTAAAGTGATATGACGCTGTGTGTATGTTCACTCCAATATGTGCGAAACCTAATATATGCATACATACAATTGGACCCATGTAATGTTAAATGCTTTAAAATGTGGCGTATGAGGAAAAAACGATATATTCGTTGAACGAATAAAACATTAGCTAAAACCAAGATGAGGATGTATTGTTTCTTTTTCCTTATTAACAGTTGCTAAATCAATGTGCCTCAAAATACATGTATGTCACTAGTAATTCTTTTAAAATCGACATACGGATCTGTCACACCACTAAAAAACAGTCATTACCTCTGTAACGAAGGGATTGTTTAAATTGCTTACAGCAAATTAAAATTGCCTTTTGATGTATTTTTGGCAGACTCGAATTGGTCCGTTACAAGTAGAATGGATCTGAAACCTGTCTAATAATAGATTTATCGTTATTTGAGATTTGTGTTTTTACCAGAATAATTGTCACAGTGGAGCACCTTATTGAACATAATTATTATAAGCCACATAAATGTAACACGTATGTATAAGATACTTATAGAAAGTAATAAACGAACGGTAGTAGCAAACAGTGTTGCGTAAAATAATATTTCAAGTGTTCGACGTTCATTTCAACGGCATTCGCAGACAAGAAGGATACGCCAGATACAGACGAGCCATTTGTGTCACAGCTGTTTAAAATATGCAAGATGTTCAGTCAGTAAAATGTAACACTTCATATGTACCTTTGTTTCCCTATTTCTTTCCATCAGTTTATATATATTATGTTTATATCGGATGTTTTTAAAGACATCTGAAGTATAGTGATTAACGAATTCATGTATCTCACTTGGACAAATTGTGAAACAGAGTTACGTGCGTTTCTTCATGTCGTTACTTACAGAGCAACTACATTACTTTCGAATTCGGATATAAACATCATGAAATTAATTTCCCCATTGCTGACCTATCCTAAATGGCTGACCTTGGATAGGATGACTGTCATCACAAGATAAATGATGCAGCCAAGACCTCTAACCTCAGATGGCCACCGAGGTTTTATCTGTCCTCTTTGGCGTCTGGAAGTATGAGGTCAAACACCTTAGAGGCTTGGCTCTCTTGTGGCAAACCTTTCTTGTCAATAGTAAATAATTTGATTGCAATAGTACAAGGACTTCTGTTTTTCTTTCGGAGGATTAATGTCAGGTTTACTCAGACATGCGTCTGGGTGTTTATTATTTATATTCGTGCCCATCTTGCTTCGGTGTGTAAATAGATAGACTAATTATGTTGGATGCGACGGAGGACGAAATGACGTCGTGTTCTGTTGAATCCTGCTTGTCAAATTGAAAAAACAAACACAACACAAACAACTGATACGAAAGTGATATTAAACATTTATTGATTCATACAGAGTAAATGTGACCAGTATTTAAACAGGTGTAACTGTTCACATTACTATGTCATGTCATACTTTTAAACCTAAATCAGTGACAAGAAACTAACATGTATTGGAAGGATTTGCAGAAGCATAGCGCAATAGATGTATAAACAGTTTGAAAACAGTTCAGCAGTTGCAAGTCTTTCGTCACATGTTGCAACTTGACCAATAACACAACGTTTATGAGTCCTTCATGAAAGTCTTTGATCTCGTGCAAAACCAGTTGGGTTCTCCAGAACTTCATACAGAATCATACGGTTTCAAACATCCTTTGTGCGTGAATGTTAATACATGTTTCACCGGATTGTACGCTGCCGTAAATGTTGCAGAATCATCTAAAGTAAATACTCACGTTTACATCAGTTTCAGCGGCCGAATAAGACGGAGATACAGGTGAAGATTTATATTTTATTTAAAGTGCACAGCAATAGTCTGCAAGATGTGTGCACGATCTCCATAAAATGTCTCCCTCAAACAGTAGGGTTGCCAACCTCAATCTATGATCGTTGGAAGGCTATATTGACAAAACCAAACAACAGCTCTTAGGACGGCTATGCAACGTAACAAACTTGGCAAAACAATTTATGTTCTCTGCCTACATTGGAAAACTCAGTTTTATCAACGATTATGTAAAAAACGTCCAATTCCATTTGCGCACACTTGGATTCCATTTTACAAAACGTACAACCTAATCACAGTGTTTCACCGCATGTACCACATTCGAATAAAAGTATGACATCTACCCTAAACGTTTATGAAGAAACGACGTGTCAACACACGTTTTCAAACCAGCCAGCATACTCTAGATATAGAGTAATTCACAAGCATCTTAAAATGCATAGCCTGTATCTTTCCATACCCTGATTACCGCACCTATTACAGCAAATAATTTATATCTGTTCAAGATACAAAACGTCAAAGTTTTGTAACGACTATAATATATTTGACTTTGACAAACATATTATTATGTACTGTGAAGAATGTATTGAATAAATGTAACAGTGTTTTTTTTTTCATTTTTAATTGATGCAACTGACATTAATACCTTTGTACAATTTGATATGTTGGTGCTACACTACCAATATTTTGTAACACTGATGACACTATCTTTCATAACATAAGACTTCAATGCGTAACCATAATATGTTACTTGAAGCCCCGTTTGAATCGCCATTGAAAACAAAACATTCTGTTCTGTTCTGTTCCGTTAACGTGTACTCACTTCCAAAGTGAAAACACGACACTCAGACGGCTTTTTAATTGTAAGTATACATACATGAAGTACCTCTCAAAATCCAAATGAGTTTCAATTTTAGGTTTGTTAAGAGAGGTTTGTTTTGAGGACCAAACAACATTAATTCCTGTAAAATTTTGATTTTGTAGGTTTGAGCTAGCAATGTCATTTGTCCACTGTTAAATGGCAGTCGTACTGTTAAATGGCATGCAGAGACATTGCTCATCACGTGAAATGCATGCTCAGATCTGTCTACGTGAAAAAAGCTAGTGAAATTGTCATTAAACACCTACATGTTAGTGTATGTTACTTGCTAGACATTGCGTCGATGAGAGATGTCACGTCTGAGCAACGCATTGAGCATTCGCGCCACTGGAATGATTGATGCTGGCTGAAGTGTTGTCACTGTAGCACGATACATGGGTGAGCTCGTGAAACAATATACAGACTTGTTGAATGCCAAACCCGTACCAGGACAGTGCGAGACCGACAACGATGAGCAGCCAAGAGTGACGTCAAACAGACAGGATCGGTACATTGTACAATCCCATTTAGGCAGGCGTTTTGGTAAACACCACAGAACCATTTCTGCAAGGACATTTCGTCGACGGTTGAGAGGACAAAGACTGAATTACTGTAGTCGGCCCTATTGTGAACTTACTGTAAATGTAAATCATCGACGTCAGCACTTGGTATGTGTTCAGCAACATCAGAACTGCAGACATGCACAATGACAGAATGTTGTCGTCACTGATGAAAGTCCATTTTGCATACCGGTTGCTGATGAACGGGTTAGAATTTGCCGCCGACGAAATGAACGCTTCAGGGACACTTGTGTGTTGGACACTGATTGTTGGGGGGGGGGGGACCATCGTTGATGTTGTGGGTTGAAATGAGCTGGGGTAGGAGTTTCCCTCTTTTTATCTTCCAAATCAAAGGTGAAGGCTGTGGCCGGGGTGTTACTGCACAACGGTCCATCGATGAAGTGTTGAGACCCGTTGTTGTTCCATTATATGCAGCTAGACTCGGGTAGATTTTCTAACACGATTACGCACGAGCACACCCAACAGTTTCTTGCCAACAACAACACACAGACGATGAACTGGCCAGTTCTTAGTCCAGACTTGAAGCGGTGTAGAACCTTTACAATAACATTTCAAGTGCCTTCATCTGACGTTTGTGTAGGTCCTGTGTTGAGGTGGTTACAAATAACAGCAGGCACACCGGATGCTGATTTTGTTGTCATTTCCTTAGAAAACAATTTCAATTGAAGGGCCATTCAAATGACGATGCAGACTTCTGTAATTACATTTCGTGAATAAACCTGAAAACATAATCTTTGATCTTACTGTTCATCTTTATTTCACGGTCTATATGTCATATGAAAAATGTGTGTCGCGTTTCTTTTAGAACTGAGTATATATTAATATTTACTTAGAGTAATTCCAGGTCGCAATATACATGTATGTATTAATTAACTAACAAGCAGTGTGGTATTGCTTGAGAATGCACTGCGACTAGCTTGTAAAATATATTACGTGGTCGGGCTTTGTAGCTGTGTAAACACCTGTTTTTTTCACATACCTATGTTTAATAATATTATGTTCTTGCTCGTTTGTGAGCCTTGTTACTTGTGTGTTTCATGTGTGTACTTGAGAATTGTCTGTTTTTTAATGTATGGAGTTTATTGTTCTTAGGATCAACAGGGAGGAAATACATAATCCCTCTTCTGTCATGAAAGATATAATTTTCTGGGAGGGGAAGTCGGGGGAAGTCGACAAATGGGGCAATATCAGCCACTTTCACGAGTTTTCATAGCAATTTAGGGTTGATTAGGGGATAACATAACAAAAACAATTGAAAGGTAAGCTGAGAAGGAGGGTGGGACACACCCCCATCCCCCCCCCATTGATCCCGGTCTGAGTTTTGTAGAAGAAGCATTTCTATCACGAGAACACATATGTCAAGCTGAACTCACTGCTAACAACATTGGAAGTATGGAAGCTGTTCACCATTGATCAAATCTGCTGCAAATGAACCTATTAGAGAGACATGCCGCTTCGTTCGTAATACACAACCATTAGAAGAAGTCTGCAACTTCGCAAGAACTTTCTCATTCATTTCCCAGCACGTTATGCTAATGAGACAGTTTCTTTGACGAAGTCGTTTGATTGATGGCAATATGTGGTGCTGGCTTCCCTCGTCTCAGGTGGACAGAACAGAACAGTATGCTGTCTTGACAGTTTGTCAATATCCTGCATGGTACCAACATATTTAAATTGATAAAATCTGAATGAATATTTGATGCGAATTGTGGTGTTGTTAAAGCTTATGTACACGTCTTTTACTATAGGAAATTATTTTTCTCTGTATAGTAGCATTGTGTCCATTTGATTGATACAAAACGCAATGTATTGTAATATTGATAATAGCTGATGAACATAATATATATATATATATATTTTGCAAGTGCATGGGTACGAACATTGTCTACTTCAGGGACCTAAACCATCGAGGTTTCAGTGAGACGAGTTGGCGCTTCAACTACTTGTAAGGTCCATGGTTGCCTTTTTGATGTTCAGACGTTTGGTTCGCTGTACACAGAGTTCTTGAATTGATACAATGGTGATTTGTTTAACATTTAAAGCTTTAAATATAATAGTGATTGATAGAAGCATGGTATCGTCAGCATTTGCAGTGAACAACAACATTCGTGAATTTATACAATGATTATTTATTCATGATTCAAAGCTTAAAACGAAACTTGATTTATAGAAACATGGCATATGTTACATGTTGCAGTGAACAAACTATAGCTAGTTAATCATTTCGCTATGTTAGGTCACTTCAAATCAGGAAGAATCATAACATGAAACTCGAAAACAGGAAAGCAGAAGTAATTACTGTGGCCTGTGAGTCACTTCAAAGACTCGAACAATACGGAAAATCCATACATGTCATTCTTGTCAATGCAAACTTACAGATCGTTTAATCAGTCTTTTATACTGCTTGGTTGTGTAGGTAAAATCGTTTTTACTTAATCATTGCGTAGGGACATAAATGCTTTGATGGCACCTGAAGGTGTCTGATCATTGGAGATGAGTTTTTCGTTTTGGCCATACTCTTATTATTTTAATCTCAACGTAATAATTGCTCGAATGAATATATATTATTTTGCATCAAAAAGAGCATTACAACTTCTTTATCGGGTATTTATACATGCGAGGTTAGTTGGTCTCGTGGAACGCACGTAGTTCACGAGCTTGAAAAGTTGTGCAATGCACGCAGTTCGCCTGCTTGAAAAGTTAAAGCAAAGTCGAGATGGGACAGTAGTTGGATGTGTAGTCGGCCTGCGTTGTAAGCTTCGCCACATAGGAGACATCTGCAGAGCAACATTCCATTCGTGACACGTGCTTAAACACT
>JAUELE010006672.1:0-11386 GCA_031471655.1 Diodora aspera
ACCACTCACGACAATACCGGTCCACAGGTATTTTAACCGGTCTAGGACCGGTATTTACCGGTAAACGGAAACACTGAGTAAACCAGTGCTGGTTGTACACGAAACTAAAATAGAACCTTTTACTTTCACTTTTCTATTTATTTGCGAACTTCTTTTTCCCACGGTGTGCACATTGTTCTTTGTATTACATTATATATCCTTAAAGCAGCAGTTCCCAACATGTGGAGCTTGCGTCCACAAGGGTTGCGCGATGGAATTTCCGTGGGTGCAACTGCAAGATGGGATTTAGCCACTTAGTGACGGGAAATATTTTCGAAAAAAGTGCCAAATGAGGGGAAAGTATGTGGAAAGAACCCCTCTCTAAATATGTCCTCTAAAAACATTTTCAAATTACGTCAAAAATAAAGTGCCTGAGGCAAAAAGCGGGAAAACACACGCAATAAGACGAGTCCCAGGTCGCTGCACAGTTTCGCGATATTAGAAGTCTGTGCAAGAAGTCGGGAACCTAGGTGTTTTTATGTTTTTATGAAGACAACTTAATAACTTCACAAAATGTTTTAAAAAATTTATATATTTTCTTCTATTTTACATATTTACGGTTTAGGTAGGAATGCTAACTAACAATTATCAACTAACACGTAATTATGAACTCACTAACATAATTTCCGTAACTTTCGGGTCCCGGCTTTTACCGACATTTCCCCCGTTATTTTGGCTTTTAAAAAACTAAGTTACACTGTATAAAAATTGAAAGTTTTGCTAGGTGGTATAAAAACAATATCTTCCCGACATATTCAATAAAAAACAGAATTTCCGTAATTTTTCGGCACACGCAAAATTGTGGGTCCCACCTTTATTTTCAGTGTGAGGACAAGTATAAGAATATTCTGGGTGAAAATGGAGGTCATCAATTTTTCTGCCCGGACAGGGTCAAAGGGTCAAGGTCAAAGAACCAAAATTTAAAGTATTTTTGTTCTCCGATTGCAATGTGCCTTACATCAAATGAAAGGTCATGCTCTCCTCGTCATTTTGGTACCAATATTATGCAAATCGTATGGATAGAACCAAAGTTATGCCTGATTGAATTGTGTTGGTCCTCCGGAAAGCCCAAATTTTTGATCGGCCTAAAAATGGGCAGAAATGGCTGGAATGGCCTAAAACTTGGCTCGAATTTTCCACTCAGTGGGACCAATAGTTGTACCAAAAATGGGCTGATTCCATGACATGTTGTCAATCATGTGCGTACACTTGATATAGAATGTCCCAACATACTTATTATACAAAAGGGTAAAATCGGTATGATTGTTCAATGTTTGTGAGTTGATGTTTTTCACTCGTGGTGTCTGGCTCAAATTTAAATGGACTTTTACTTTTAAATGGACTTTTCAACCCTAATCTCATTTAAGCTTTTACACGTTGTGTGTACCGATACTAAGATGGATACAAATTTATTAAAACTGAAATGGCGAGGGCGATATTGAGCCGGTAAATGGTTACAGTGTATGTCAAATGAAAATCGACTGCACATTTATCGTGTAATCGGTTGAACCACATTTCCACTCTATTATAAGTTGAACGTCTGCTTTCACAGGTTAACACAAAGGCGGAAAACACATATAAATAACTGGTTCAAGTGCTGCCAGTTAGCAGTTGTATAGTTGTGCATTTGGGGAACTGACTGGTATATTGTAACTTCATTCACGTTTGGGAACAGTCTTTATTAGCATAAATTGTACATGCTTCAATCGAAGGGGAAAGATGGATGTGAAATCCATGTGGGCTGTTAGGCTTGGAGTCTCTGGGGAGTTGTGTCTCTGTGGAGTTGTGTCTCTGTGGAGTTGTATCTTTGAACCTGTCTGAAATGGAAGGTACGTTTTAACATCAACACTTTCTGGAACAGATATGTGCCATTCATGCAAGGAGTTACTCTTGGGTTTCCATCTGGAAATTCACATGCATAATGGACTCATTGTAATACATTATGTATTTCGTGTCAATTGTTGATATCTGAAAATGGTTATGCACTGTAACAATGTTCACTTTACGGAACAGACTGAGTTTTAATTATGTACGTTTCATATGAAGAGTTACCACGAATGAGAAATGAGTGTGTTGTGGCTGCAGTGGGATCAATGTTGTTGGCGTCATATAGCGGGGTAACCCATGGTGTCACACGCACACACACACTTTCAACCCCTTCCTTTACAAAAACCATGTTTGTACTAATGTTGCTCATAAATCGTAAATCGTATAATATTAAGTCTTGTATAGCTTGCTCAAAGCGCTCGGCATTATTACCCTGGTGTAACCCAAGCAGCCACTATTCGCTAGAAGGTTAACAACATTTCTGATGGAGGACCATCATTTGCCCAAGGTGACACCACAGGCAATGCCATCGTCTCAGTGAGAGGCAGGGACAAACCCTTGAAGGCCTGGAAGCTTTCAACGCCAGCCGATCACCCATCCAACTTCATGTACTCTCCGGGCTCGAAGTTGTTTAACTTCGCAAGCTCGTGACGTCCGTGCGTCGCACGGGGCCGACTCTCCTTACCTCAGATGTATACTACTGAATGTAATAGTAATAGTATTAACAAACAACTAGCAAAATTAAAATTACACTTTTAAAATACTGTAAAAATATGGACAATGAGTTTGGTGACACCTCCTTAATGGCGTCACCCAGCGCGAACTCCTAGTGACACCACTATGTGGCTGATGTATGTACAGTGAAATCCGGATTGGTAAAATTTCAAGGGACCGTGGATTTGTTCTTACTTATCCGATATTTTACTTATCCGAACAACGCCAAGCAGTCAGAATAACCAGCGAAGATATAAAAAGATATGTATTTACCGGGCTTGTCACCCGGGACCACAGAAAATGTTTCACTTATCTAGATTTTACTTATCCGGATTTCACTGTAGGTGATTTTCTCCTTTGGGTCATATCCGAAAATGACAAAGCGAGTTAGGTTCATTCGCTTAACAGACTGTGTGAGCTTACACATACATGCCCTTCATCACTATGTGCATGATTCAGGCCGAGAGGTAATCAACATTGCCTTGACCCGTCTCGAGAGTGTAACCCAAGTATTCAATCGAACACGTGCAGCCATCTTTCTTTGCGTCTGTATGCATGAGAAACATAAGAGACCGTCTTGTGCGTGATAATTCCATGAACAGCCTGATTAAGGCATGGGGATCGATGAAAACCCGCATTAATCAGTGTACATGCATAGCTCGAGAGCATGGTTAATCCGATCCAGTGGTGCTAGACTTCAAGTGTTGAGGGTAATCCAGCTTCTGGAACCAATGCCACGAAATCCTGGTTGCCACGAGGATATGATAATGTAATTCCAGTTCTTTCCAAAGGAAGTTATTGACTGCAAACAGTTTAATTCCCACTGAGCGAACATCGTTTGTCCTTTTTATGAGTATTTAAAAAAACAAATAATTCAACTGATTGTCTCAAATTGAACTAAATTACGTTACATTTCCTGCAGTTTTCATTATGGGAATGCTTTAACCTGAATGTTTGCTGGTAAATGTGGAGACATGGTAACCATGAGCAGCAGGCTCCTGATCCGGCGATGGTTAGGTCGCCGGTTCGATCTTAGCTAGCGACGCGCCGTCTTGTACCCTTGGGCAATATACTTACCTCCACTTGTCCCAGTCAGCCCAACTGAACATGGGTATTGGTGCTGCACTGCAGCGACAACAAAACATATCCATGTACATACTGGAATAACCGACAAAATTTGACAAATTTTAAATAATTTTCAAGAAAGTAATAATCTATAATTACACATTGTTATTACACAGACATATAAAAGAAAAATAAGGTATAAAAGTTATCACATATCAAAGTCAAGCTGCAGGTCTACTTTCTGGAAGATTGACACCACGTGACATTCAATACACTTCTCAAAAGTGTTGGGTCAAACATAATGATGACACTATTTTATTTACAAGAAGCAGTGCATCCAAAATCCACATGTTGGCACACATGTTACATGCTAATGTGTGCATGTTTAAAGTGACAATCATGAACAACACGTGCAAATGCTGCATGTGCTGATACTTCATGAATTTCAGATTTTGAGGAACATTTCACGTGAAGCACATTTTTTTAAACTTCATTAATCTTCAGCATTGAATGTTCACCTGACCTTTAAGGTAATTGGTAAATTACGTGCAACACGTGCAAATGCTGCATGTGCTGATACTTCATGAATTTCAGATTTTGAGAAACATTTCACGTGAAGCACATTTTTCTAAACTTCATTAATCTTCAGCATTGAATGTTCACCTGACCTTTAAGGTAATTGGTAAATTTGCAATAAGAATAATATTTCATGAAAACACCCTTTCTACAACATGTTCATATGGCAAGTTCCGACAAACCGTCAAACAGTTATATTAGTGTATGCGTGAATCAAGGTTGACCCTTAACCTCTGTTGAGTGTATTATACTCTTCCAAAAAAGTTGGGGATATTGAAATTGCAAGGTCAATAACAAACTAACCCTATTTAGGTAATCACATACCGGGTGCATTGTTTACTTAATTCCTTCTTTGTAAAGATACAATTAGTTTGGGACCAATTATTATTATAATTAGTTTGTTATTGACCTTGCAATTACAATGTCCCCTACTTTTTTAAGAGTATATAAGAACGTGTTTTATGTGCGCCCATTGTTAATCAATTTAGACCTTGGCGAAATAGTAAACGTTTAATTATAACGAGCTGTCTGCAGAAAAGTCCCCGAGACGTAGAACCCAACTGGAGATATCTTTATAGGCGTTGATTTCATCAGTATTGGTCGTTAATTGTTCTGAGATGTGCATTTAACGTTTTCCTAGATGATTATAGGCAGATACATGAGGCTCTGCATGAGAGGGAAGCAACCCTCAGTTGTACAATAGATGTAGGCTTCAGATCTCATAGAATTGGCAACGTCAATTTCAAGCTACCAGTTCTATTGATATCCAATGCCTTCGCTTCTGAATTGCAATATAAATTAGTTTTAGAAGACCCGATGAATTGGCATTAATGGAAATCCTAGTTGAGTCTTATTACGTCAATTTCATAATCTTTTTTAATTAAAACAAATCTCGGTTTATGTCGTATTTGTGCTTCAAGATAATGCGTTGACACATAAATAATTTGTTTCAAATGACTTCAAACCGAGATGAAATGGGTCATTTAGATTTCCTTGATGTAGAAGGACTACCTTCCAGGGCAAGCGAGAATAAAGCTTCGTATTAACTGCTTTCAGTCCCAATTTTATGAAAACCACAGGATGTCGTAAAGATAAAACAAAGTTTACGATATCGTACATTTAGGCCTTATTTAACACAGTGAATAAAGTTAGGAGGGCTTTGTAAAATGACAATGTTAAGATCAAGCCGGGTTAAGACGACGCTGAGGAAATCGTAACGCTAAGATGCTTTCTTGAAATGGAGGCATGGATTTGCCTCTTTCAATCTGTCAGTCAATTCAGCATTAATCTGTAAGCTTTCTTAGGCATTAACCTGGAAGTGTTCTTAGGCATTGACCTGGAAGTGTTCTTAGGCATTGACCTGGAAGTATTCTAAGCCATTATTCTGTTCCAGGCATTAATCTGTAAGTGGAACCTGGAAGTGTTCTTAGGCATTAACCTGGAAGTGTTCTTAGGCATCAACCTGGAAGTGTTCTTAGGCATTATTCTATTCCAGGCATTAATCTGTAAGTGTTCTTAGGCACTAACCTGGAAGTGTTCTTAGGCACTAACCTGGAAGTGTTCTTAGGCACTAACCTGGAAGTGTTCTTAAGCATTAAACTGGAAGTGTTCTTAGGCATTAACCTGGAAGTGTCCTAAGGCATTATTCTATCCCAGGCATTAATCTGTAAGTGTTCTTAGGCACTAACCTGAAAGTGTTCTAGGGCACTAACCTGAAAGTGTTCTTAGGCATTAACCTGGAAGTGTTCTTAGGCATTAACCTGGAAGTGTTCTTAGGCATTAACCTGGAAGTGTTCTAAGGCATTATTCTATTCCAGGCATTGATCTATAAGTGTCACTTAACCATTAACCTGGAAGTGTTCTTAGGCATTAATCAGTAGGTGTTCTTACATGTTGGCATTAACCTAGAAGTGTTCTGAGGCGTTAATCGGTACTTGTCCTTAGGCATTAATCTGGAAGTGTTCTAAAGCATTAACCTAGAAGTGTTCTGAGGCATTAATCTGTAAGTGTTTTTAGGCATTAACCTGGAAGTGTTCTTGGGCATTAACCTGGAAGTGTTCTTAGGCATTAACCTGGAAGTGTTCTTAGGCATTTATCTGTACTTGTCCTTAGGCATTAATCTGGAAGTGTTCTTAAGCATTAACCTAGAAGTGTTCTGAGGCATTAATCTGTAAGTGTTTTTAGGCATTAACCTGGAAGTGTTCTTAGGCATTAATCTGTAAGTGTTCTTGGGCGTTAATCTGGAATTGTTCTTAGCCATTTATATATAAGAGGTATTAGACATTTACCTGGAAGTGTTCTTATGCATAAATATATATATGAGTTATTGGGCATTGATCTGGAAGTGTTTTAGCCATTAATCTAGAATCCGTCTTAGACATTAACCTTGACGTGTTCTGTGGCATTATTCTATTCCAGGCATTAATCTGTAAGTGTTCTTAGCTATTAATGTGGAAGTTGAGAGAACTGCCATCTCGAATCAAGAACAATGGTGACAAAAAGGCACTTTCAGTAGAAGTTAGACATAGATGTCCCGTGCTTCTAATATTAATACTATTTATTAACAAGTCGACTTGGTGATTGTGCTCTATATCTATTCATATCTTCCTCTCTCAATACTTACCTATTCCGTTTACGCAAGAAGTCATTAGAACTATACCCATACGGAATACCAAACAGTATTAATGACAGTATTGCAGCAAATAGTTGCAACTTGCAGATCAATGTATCATGCCAGAGGGTTGTGACTAGGAAACGTCGGTCAGTGTGATGAAATATGCATGAAGTCTTTACTTTTGTGGCTGTTCTTGTGAAGCTATTGAATAATTTAATTTGTCTCAAGAGATAAATCAAATTTGTCGCTGTTTCCTAATAAACCTGAAAAAAGGATCGTGGCGGAAAAAACCGTTATTTCAATGAGGACAAAACCTTACTATAGACATCGGGCAGTCTTTACAGGTTCAGAACTGTTCCTGCTTTGAATGGCTTAAACTGAATTTCAAGTAATGATGTGGGTTTTGTGTGTGCCTTTCGTTGTAAGTCAAATACTTTAGCAATAATCGTAGGCGGATCCAAAAGGGGTTGCAGGGGGTGCGCGCCTCTCCTTTTTCAGCTAAATTTGTATCAAAACCTCTCTTTCTCTTTACTCGCTCTTTCTCTGTCCTCTCTCTCCCTCCCTGCATCTCTTTCTCTTCTCTCCTTCTCTCTCTCGTTCTTTCTCGTTCTTTCTCTCTTTCTCTCTCACTTTCTCTTTTTCTGTCTCTCTTCTTCTCTCTTTCTCTCCCTTTCTTTCTCTCCCTCTCTATTCTCTCTCTCTTTCTCTCTTTTCTCTCTCTTTTTCTCTCTCTTTCTTTCTCTCTCTTTTACTCTTTCTCTTTTTCTCTCTCTTTCTCTCCCTCTCACTCTCTCTTTCTCTCGCTCTCTCTCTCTCGCTCTCTCTCTCTCTCTCTCTCTCATAAACATATTATCAGATTGTAAAGGAAGAACCCCTCCAATGTCCTTCACGTTTTTCTTGAGTTAATATAAGATGAAGGACATGTCCTCATTTGCAGCCTGTGAGGAGTTTCCAGAAGTAATTCATCACTGTGACCTTGTACAAACAAAGGAGTATGGACACCTGGTTTCTCCCACGAAGAACAGGCAACAGAACATTAGTCATGAACGAAAGATGACGATGCTTATTAACCGATATCAATATCGGATAAAGAAAAGATAATTATTTGCCTCATCTCACAATCCTGGTTCCTTAGTATTGCGTTTCTGAATGTTTCTATCAAAGTTCAATTTCTGCAATTTTTGCAACATTGATCGCCAACCTTTGTCACAAGATTGGTCTTGGTCAGCAACTCAAAAATACGCGTTGAGAAGAGACCTTTTTTTTTAAGCTCACCTTTGCATGGAACCTTGTCATGTACCCTACAGTTTACTAGTGCTCAATTGTCAGTGCAGAGTTTACCGCATCAAATCATCTGGATTCTTGTTGGCAATAGTACAGGAAGGTGCGTTTAAAGACCAGATGAAAGTATACAAGAAGGTAAACTTAATAAGACACGTTTTAGACTATACCTTCTATTAGGTTAATGGGCCTGGCTTCGAAATCATTATCATCTGATCGATCATCACAATGTTATAGATTAACTTGTTCGACACATCCCGGCAACCTAACTAAAATACATCTTCTGTTGGTAACAGCACGACATCCGGGCACTGGGGAGTTGTCAGACAGTGCGAAGATGCATTGCTTTCCTGATTTGAGACCTATATACAGCAGACTGACATGTCTTGAGAGTATAGATTATAACCGAATGTCGTCGCGAATAATACACTCGATCATTTTACATCCTTTTACAAATATTTGAATTATTTTTTCATTGATTTAGGTAACGTTTTATCACCCTTCGTCGTGTTTTCCTATCGTATTTTGTTCATTCATTTTATATACCTCTTTTAAGTCCTCTCCAACCTTATTCTACAATCTCTTTGGGTAAGCTACATAGACAGTTCATGTCACGAAAATAATCATGTTGTGTTCAAATATTTGTATTAAATACAGTTACAATGACAGACAGACATGTTTATTCTTTATAAGGCCTCAGTCCCATAATACATGAATTTTCATTGGAAAACAATAGCATGCTGTTATGTTGCATTTCTTACAGTAGAATCTATCTTAATTTATATATTTGAGAGAGATATACAGCAATATTGACTAGTATGGTATGGTTCGTGACTTGCATTAATGCCACAAATGTGTCAAAAGTCGTTTGTACATAGTACTATTCATCGCGGTACTGTTGTCTTAAGGCATAATATCGTTGACATACTAACAATACATGATACTCGTCTTCTACGAGTCTTAAGTCCTGATGGTGGCAGTGGGTACAAAATCTCTCCTCACGAGGAATGTTCTGGTGTCTTCCTACTTCAATACAAAGACAAAAGGTATGACATCTAAAACTTGATAAAATATATTTCAATTTGTCAGGCATGTTTTTAACAGTAAGCATAGATTCATATTTAGCGTATATAGAACATTTAGTGTCTTCGTGAAAAGACGGATGCAAGTTTTGAGACCATATATCGTTCAGTACCTGTTGTTTTTTTAAATACACACATGAACATATCAATATTGCCAATGTCCTGTTGGATCAATTTAAGACCCATACCCATGTGATACAAATTATTTCTAATGTGTGTTGTCCATGTATTCCTGCCTGCATCTGTTAAAGATTTAAGTTTCTTTGGGTAATGTAGAATTATTCACATGTAACAGTTTACACTAATAATTAATGACTTTAGACATATAAACAAGCTGTGAGGTAACCGTCCACATTATCCAATCACCATGCAGTTTGGTGTGCCTTTGGTAAGCCTGAGATATCTTTGACAGAAGACTGGTTGAACAGTGTCCACTGTTTTACAATGATAGTATATTAAATATAATTACACTGATAATTACCGTACATGAAATACTTTATACTTTTACTCAATTAACATTACCACATTGGTACAGCTGAAACATTAAAAGCCATATACCATGATCAAAATGTTGGATCTCTTTTCTATGAATAATTCTTTTATATACTGACGTCCAAAAGAAACTATGCGAAGACTTTAAGAAATTACGGAAAAAGCGAAACAAATGTTGGCTATTTAAAGGTATTTACTCAAGAGAGTGGTGTTTAAGTGTGATCTTAACCAATTTAAACTCAAATAAGTAAAAATAATCAGTGACATAAAAACAAGAGTTGGCAAAGGTTGTACTCATTTTTCTCTGTACCCTTTGTTTTGCACGTCAGTATATATTCGATGTTTCCTTGATACGTCTATAAACGCAACGATGTACGGATGGCTTTAAATTAAATCTTCAAAGCTATATTTAACTACCAGTATGAAACTGTACGTTGAGTCAAACTCTGCGCCAGTACCATACTGAATATGCATGGTCCACACCCTGAAGCGTGCAACTGCTAAAGAAGGGATAGATGGTTTTTGCATCGTATTCCCGCGCCCACTGGATAATAGTGCGACATTTACGCAAGCTCTGCTTACATTTGGATACCAGTAGCGAACAAAACGATTTCCCATCACTTCTCCTATGTTTTAGAACTGTACTCTTTTCTCCGACCTTCTAGAATCCCAGAGGTCACCGATTAACCAACGACATTGGATGGATAAATTAATTAAATTCATAACGAGATTTGCAAGAGAACCATTAAAGGCCAAGATTCTTCCCTTTACCGATTGATATAAAGATTCTTTAAAAAAACACATTTTTTAATGAAAAAGATTAAATCTGTGCAGTTTCTAAGAGTAGATATTTTCCCTTTACCTTAAAGTATGTTTGGCTCTCAAGAGAGCTAATTGGCCTCGGGTTACCGACTGTCTGATAGTAAAGTGTCTCTAATTTGATCTTATTGCACTTTTGATTGCACAAGACACACGAACCATAAGGAAGCGCCCCAGACGAAAGGACATAAATTCCGTCAGACTGCCGATGACAAAAATATTTTCTTATCTGATGCAATTGATTCCGACCCTGTCGCAGACCAGGGTCACTCTGTTGTTGACCAATGTATTTTCTGACCAAATATAACCAGCAATGAAGTGTAATACCATGGTCCGTGCCGAGATTGACAGTGTGTGACCTTCACTCTATGCCATCGTCTGAAGGTCGAAATGTCTGACACGAAAATCATGAAAATCCTTTGAATTGCTTCTGGAGATGTTTTTCATCTGCAGGCTCAAACCAATTCTTGTCGATTTAAAACTAGTGGACTGGTTTTGACAATATTGTTAAATAAAACTATGATCCCTTTTTAATATTGTCCGTAAACATCCCTCTCTTTTAGTCAAATATTTATACTTTATAACTATATTTATATTTGTCAGTTTTTATGTGATATGGAACGTTTGTCTTTTCGGCTGATCCGGAGAACATATATATCTTGTTGTAGAGGTAGTGGATGTTTTGACGTACAAACTAAGATGATTAAAATATTTTACATCAGATTATTGGAATCATAAGCTGGACACAAGATATGGAGTTTACAAACACCAGTACGTGGTTAATTAGTAATATTGACACAAATATCCAAATATCTAGATACTGATATTTTTTTCTTAAATTTTCTTGGAACATCTGGGGTGGGGCCGTGTCTTTCGG
>JAUELE010006672.1:11396-27229 GCA_031471655.1 Diodora aspera
CCTCCCGGGATCCTCAAGGGGTTACGGTCCTCATAGTAAATAATGATTTATGTTTCGTGCTCTTGGTCTTGATATGTCTTTTGGAACACATCCTCGAAATCCAGGGCATTTATGACGCCGCCAACGGTTCCCTCAGATGCCCTGGATTTCATTCTATTCACGATTGTCATTTTGTGTTTTATGGAAAGTCCAATTCTGCTAAATATAGACAACCAATGAAATGTCGATTAACTGCACGAGAATAATTAACGAGCTAAGTAATTTTAATATTTTGATAACGTTAAACAATAACGTCTTGACTTCGCCGAGTGCTAGAAGAGACAAGCCACATGATTGGACGCACACACACCTTGAATGTCACGCACGCCCTCGCACATGGCCTATGATCACTGCTACATGCCAGCAGATACTCACACACGCGCCCACGCCCACGCTCACCTGGGGGTACTCACGTAGGCGTGCACACACATACACCGGTGCGCACACATACAAGATCATCCTGACACACGGACGCACTGAACTGGACATTAGATCTTATAACATGAGGATTGTGACATTTTGGTTTGGTACGCGATGACATTTTGGTCACCTACTTCCAAATGGGTATCAAGCACAAGTGCCCAAAATGTCTCAAAACGTACTCTGTACCAAAATGTCATAAACCTGCCCAAAGTGTCACCACTGCAAAATGTCGGGGGTTTTGTGACATTTTGGACTGCAACATCTGCCTAGTTATCAGAAACAGTCGAAATACAAAACATTTCAGTTTACTGACATTAATGACCGAGTCATGAGCATAAAGGGAAAATGTTTCAATGCTATCAACTTGATGGCTTTTATCTATTATGTAATCTGTCGGTTGTCATCGAGCCTATATATAATGTATAGCTCTAATGCATTCGATAACTTCAGCATTTGTTGTTGTCCAAATTGCTATTAAGATGACATTCAGAGCGACATAATGAGGAATCTTATATAACGCTAAATCCAGGCACATGGTGCATGCCCAAATCGCTGTACGTTATAACCCCGGTCATTTGGACAATATGCAATCCACAACCTATTTCAACTCCCTAGGGAATATACAACCCAATCTGGCTGTTAGGCGCTGGAAGGTTAACATGACACAACCATCATCAGGTACCCGATTTCAGCGGTTCTGAGTTACTTCAGAGTTGAAATGCTAATGAAAATGGATAGTTGTCGAACCCACATTGCTTTCGGGGGTTGTAGTGGTCCGAATTGGCCTGTTACGGATAGCAGATGTATCGATGGCGCCATTTCTGATGCAGATCGCTTCAGGGATAACTTTTTTGTAGTTCTATCCAGAGCTTAAATTGTTGTGACAGTCCCTAAACAATGCTCCAAATGAGTAGTTTGCAAAGGCCATTTAAATGTCAGACAGGTTGTATCAACATCTCGTCTTATGCCAATCAAGCACTTGTTCCACGACATCACGAGGTCAGTTGGGTTTTTGTTTTGTCTTTTTTTTAAAGTGTGATGACAACAAACGCACTTTCCTGCTTTAACGCGACATGAAAAGAGAGATATCACCAAAGACAGATTTCAATTTTGCGAACAATTCAACTCTGACGTAAACTACAGAACTTATCCATTCAAATAGTATCTTCGGCTCGTAATTTACGTCAGAAACTCGAACGCGAACTACGGTGAACTAAGGCAACTTAAAAGGAAAACCACTTGCCCAAGATGACACCACTGACATTGTCATGACGAATCAACCAATTGTTTTCATCCGGGCTGTAATCGTCCATGTTTCTTAAACCTACTGGCACACCGTCACTTAAGAACATCATCAGGATGGTAAAATGTGACTAACATAGAAACACGTTGTTTTCACTTTTCTTTGTATCGACAACGACTCGAGATTGATGGTCATGTTTTATTTGAGCCCAAGTTTTGAATTTAACACTCGTTGTATGTTGCATCAAAAAGGCATTTCGCATCATAACACTAACAGTTGAATCATTTGTAACCATAACTTTATATACTACTCAAAAGAATTTAAGGGTCAAACCTGATAAAAGCATGATTGGATATAATCGATGATGTTGTTCGAAGATTTGCCTGAAGTAGCCATATGGGCATATTTTTAAAAGGGAGTTTTCATGCATAGTGTTACTACTGATAATTTCCTAATTACCTTAAAAGTTAGGTGAAAATTTATTGCTGAAAGGTTATAAAATTTTAGGAAAATTTGCTCCATGTAAAATGTTTCTGAAAATCTAAAATTCATGCACATATTGACATGTGACATGTGTGCCAACTTGTTATCATGTTGATTTCAGATGCACTGCTTCTTCTCAATAAAATATTGTTATCACTATGTTCGACCCCTAGCTTCCTATGAGTAGTGTATTAACTTGATGAAAAGGTATTCAGTCGGATCAGGAATGCCATGTATCAACTGGGCATTCAAGACCTGTTGGCCTTTTACGTCATTGTGAGTCACAAGCAGTGAAAAATGTTCAATTGATAGTGACTGGTAATTCCCTTCGTTAACGGAGTGAATCAGATCTATCAGCCTTATTAATGTAAAGTCACGAAGATTCCCAAGATTCCCACATTCTTCGGAACACAATAATGTTACATAGTGTGAAACAGCAATCGATGAAAGACGTTTTGGATGTAATGTATCTTTTCAGTTCATGCTGGTTGTCGAGCAGTTCCGCTTAATGTGTCTAGAATACTTGGAAGAAAGGACATATGACTTTCTTAAGCCTTGCACCAAGGCTGTACTGCAATATATTTTGCCATTATGTTCAGCCTCCTATGCAATAAAAATTAGCAATTCTCGATAACACCGCAGTAGATATCTTATTTTGTGGATGATATTTTGTTAAATATTTGCGAAAATCTAGGCTTTCCTAATCGGTTAGACAATATATAAGTCCAGACCGAAACTATCGACTTTATTGCCATAACAACTGCTAGTTTTTAACGAAATTGATGTCCAAATTGGTGTTCACTTTTTACCATCGTATTATTATGTAACTTAACTGCTGGTCCAAACATTACTTGTTCTAATCGAAGGCTGGAACTTCAAGAATGATATACTGAATTGTGAGAAACAACAATTGAACGGGTCTTGCCAGTAGTTGCTATATAACACATGACATACCGTATTTCCTCCAATAAGAGCCATGTCCTTATTCTTTGGGATGTGCCGACGCCCCGGCTACTGTTACAGAGCTGTTATTTAAAGCCATCCCCACGATCTGTCAATAGGCCTTCTTCAAGAAGCATGTTACCCATTCTTTGTTACATCCAAGCCACCAAACAACAGCTGTGTGAAAGAAAGGTGTTTACATATATTGTCAACAACAGGTCATGAGGATAACGAAAAGGTTCTGCAAGCATGGTATCAGCAGTTGACTGGTATCGGTTAGGGGACCCCGGGGAACTGGGAGTGGTTTTAAGGGCCAAACCTTATTGAAGAAGCGCCATGACTAAAGGGGTGAATTCAGTTCAGTACAAATGTAGCTGAAGAGAGAAATCATTAATAAGACCGAACCCTTAACAAAGAGCACTTCTACCCTCAACTCGTATTGGAGGCTCTACTCGTATCAGAGGAAATACAGCGTTGTGAGGAATGATCTAGCATTAGTCCCGCTTATAGTGATTGAATATTGAGGATATGGAAGTCAATCACATATTTCTCATTCCAATGGTCATGTCACTTTAACCCACTAACGTTCACTAATACGTTCCTGGTCTGAATGCATGCACTGACGTAGAAGTTTGTTCAAATAAAAAACAAAATCCTTTCCGGGTGTGCCTTATCTGCTCGGAAACAACGGAACAATGAGAAATTGATTTTCACCATCGGAGCAGATTACATACTATGCACTGTTCTAATACAGTTTTCCTATAACACGCGTTTGCACTTTCTCTTTGAAAGTCTCTTAAACATGTCGCTTCCATATTAGCTCTGGCATGTTAATAATGTCAAAACCATTAGCTCGTATTAATACACGCCTTTATTGGTAGATCTAACGTCAAATTGATGTTATGCATTACCTGCGGTATGAATAGTAAAACACTTGGTTAAGGGCATGTGTTGAAATATCAATAGTTAAATATTGGATAAAGGCATGTGTTGAAATATCAATATTTAAATATTGGATAAAGGCATGTGTTGAAATATCAATATTTAAATATTGGATAAGGGCTTGTGTTGAAATATATATAGTTACATGTTGGAAAAGGACATGTGTTGAAATATCAATAGTTAAATATTGGATAAGGTATGTGTTGAAATATCAATATTATATATTGGATGAGGGCATGTGTTGAAATATCAATGGTTATATATTTGATAAGGGCATGTGTTGAAATATCAATAGTTAAATATTGGATAATGACATGTGTTAAAATATCAAAAGTTACCAATTGAATGAGGGCATGTGTTGAAATATCAATAGTTACATATTGGTAAGGACATGGGTTGGATAATCAATAGTAAAATAGTTGATAAAGGCATGTGTTGAAATATTCATAGTTATATATTGAATAAGGGCAAGCGTTGAAATATCAATAGTTACATGTTGGAAAAAGGCATGTGTTTGAATGTCAATAGTTATATATTGGACAAGGGCATGTTTTGAAAAAAAAAGTAAAGTTAAATATTGGATAAGGACACCCCCTGAAATTCCATCTCCCACATCTTGGGGTGTGAGTACCATTGGAAACCGCTGACCTACATATTTGCCAAAAGCCTTAGGTTGTGCAATTATTTAGATGTAGCTTAAGCAGGTAGGATACTGAGGGGTGTATTAGCTCACAAATAAAGTAAGTCTGTTGCCATGCCTGGGTGGCGATTGCAGACCATGAGGGCATGCAACTGTTCTTCTGTTGTTCTCTTGACAGTCCACTGAAACTCATTGTCTTTCACATTCATTTATTTAGTGTTTCATTCTTCTCTTCATAAGATTGTTGAATGTAACAGGGCTATCGTTTGCTGAAATTGTAGTTGGAACAACACGGCGTTCATCGATGGGTCAGATGTTACCACGCTTGCTGCCAATGGTGTTTAGCAGCACACATCTTAAGTGACAGCTTCGGTGACAGCAGGATACGAAGATATCCATAGCAACTTTTCAATTATTAAGGTTGGATACATTCTCCCGAGTGGCCTCTCTATGAAATATAAAACATAAACTGTAAATCATACATTGTGAACGTGCCATATTAATAACGACGTTAGTCGTGTTAAAGCCTCTTGTTAAAGAGAAATGTTAAGTTCGACTTAAAAGAGTCACTGTCTTGGGTAAATAGGAGAGGTAGTGGTAGAGAGTTCCACATCTTCGGGACTGCGGCTGTGAAGGATCGTTCTTCCATATTGGTGGTAACATGGGCTGGTGACAAGAAGAGTTTGTCTCCTGAACATAAGTTCCTAGCTTGAGCGTGGAGTGATATCGGATTCTTAAGATAAGGACAACCGTTGTCATCATATATACAGCTGTGATTGATGAGTAGGATCTTGTATTCAGTTCTGTAGGCAACATGAAGCCAATGGGGACTGACAATGATCTGATGTGATGTGAATTGACCGTCGAGTACGGATGATAATTCTGGTACTGTGTTAACGAGAGGCAGTAGTTTTTAAATTGTAATTTTTCTTACCGGTAATGTTAAAGAGTATACTTTAGGGTGATTAACCTTAATGCAGTATGGCAGCAGTTTAGCCAGAGATTAAGGTTATTATCGAACTTGGCTTCGGTAGCCCGTCTGTCATATCATCAGTGTGTCACCTACGCCGTGTTCCCGTGAACTATTTTCAATGTCTAGTAAGCATTGTGTCTGTTTTCACAAGACCACGCCAGAGAACACTTTGTAGCGATGGTAGAAAATGAAATTATAATTATGTTGTATTGGTCTAACTAAGATTCAAATTCAGATAGTTAGGTGTGTTGGTCTCGTGCATCGCACGCAGGCCACGAGCTTGCGAAGTTAGGACACGTCGAGCTCGGAGAGTAGTTGGGTGGGTGATCGGCTAACGTTGGAAAGCTTCCAAGCCTTCAAGGGTTCGCCCCTGCCTCGCACTGAGACTCTGAAACTGAGACTATGACTTTGCTCGTAAATTGCCCCAGTCTACCCATCTGAAATTGGGTATCTGGTCGGAAAGTGATGGCAGTCGTGAAATTGAACCTTCTAGCGCCTAACAGGCAGATTGGGTTGTATACTCCCTGGGGAGTTGACATATGCTCTTGACTGTACATTGTTCGAATGTCCAGGATAATAATGTGGCGCGCTTTGAGCATGCCCCTTCGTGGTATGGAGCTTGGCGCGATATAAGTGGCCCCATTATTATAATTATTATTATATTTTTTTATTTTATTTTTTTATTGTTATTATTATTATTATCATTATTATTATTATAGATATTCAAAATGATGCTTTAATTTTAAAGATACCCTTTGCATTTTATTGCAATCCGTGTCAGTTTCGGAACTAATTGATCACATTTTCTGCATATTGTTCCAAATCTGAGGAAGTATGGGATAAATTTCAATTAATCTCTCGTTCGTTTAGCGGATCAAGCTGCCACGGTATAAATCTGTACATAATCGATATCTACAAGTTCAAATTCTTGTTGGTGCGTGTGATGTGATTAGCAAATTAGCATGTTGCCGACATTTGTTCAAGGACGAACACCGTGTATCGTTCCGCCATAAGTGTAGCGCATAACTCCAGTTTTTCAATCCGTATCCAAGACAGATTTGGTTCAAAACATTGTCTCTTGTTTATCAAGCAGTAAAAGGTTCTGCAGCAAGTTTTATTCAGAAATTGTCCAGAAGCCCGTCTAGACCTAGAACTCGCCGATTAAGTAGTCAACATCTCTTGTCTGTCCCTTGCTAAGATCTTGGTGCACGTTCATTGCCATACAATGGAGCATCTCTGCGGAATGCCTTACCATTACATTTTAAGCCGTCTGCAACTCTCTCTCTCTCTCTCTCTCTCTCTCTCTCTTTTCTTTCTCTCTCTCTCCTAATTCAGCTCTCAAGACTCTCTTCAAGCAACAAACACAAACCGATCAGCCAAAATCCCTTCAGCAAATGAACAATGAAACATGACCTTTTCAATATTGGTTCGTCAGTTTTCGTTGCATCTTCATCCAGATCTCAATTGGCGATGCGAACTTTCTCACACCAACAAACTCCGAGATCGGTATTGTTGGGGGAAAATATGCCGAAACAAACAACACACATAACGAGCCTTCTCTGCGTTAGTTGGTCAATGCCGACGTTACCATGCAGGTCTTACAGCATCAAATCATCAATACTCTAAGATAATTTGGACTTTTTTATCAACCAAACACAATCAGCTGCAAAAACCAAATATGGTAAAATGCACAGTACACACGTTAATTCTCTTATTAGCAGTGTGTCAGTTGCAATAACGTCCACGTTTCATCTCGTCAAAACCTTATCCAGCTACCATCTGATGATGTGGACTTCCTGTCCGCAGCAAGCTCCGAGTTCATCAACTAATTCTTCTGTCAGAGCCGATTTTACGCCGATTAGATCGGTTGCTTCCAATCGGGTCTGGCGGTTAAGGGGGCCCCGCGCTTAGGTAATCTTTTCTCTTGTTTTACTCGAGGTCTGTCCTTTTCTTTTATAATTAAGCATAGTTCCTCCTGCACTCAGAGGGGCGCAGAATGACACAGTGGTTAGCGCGTCGGTCCAGCAATCTGCAAGACTCGGCGGTTGTGGTTCGAGTCCCACCCCGAGCACCTCTCTTTCAGCCCAGAGAGACAGGAGTCCCGACACCGACGTTGGTGAGACCATGGTGATGTGCTTGGAAGATTGCCGAAAACCACATAAAACCCCAAATCACTCACTTCTGCACTCAGCTGGCGAAAGTGAGCATATGACTGAAAGATTGCCGAGTTCCACTATATATCCAACCGACAAACTTTTATAGCCTTAAATTGTGTCCCGCCGAAGTAGTCTTCACATTGGCTCCGCGGGCCCTAAAACCGACCCTCCTGCTGCAAAGAATAGCTAAATAGAACAGCGAACTCGTAGTCCTTCCTCTGTAGAATCACGCCAGTCTCAGGCATTTTTGAAACTTCAGAATTCTTGAAAGTTTCCTGTCATTGTTTCTAAGTGGACTTAACAACACATGGACAAAAAGGCATTTTAAAAGGTTTTACTCAATACCTTAATGGAATATTCGTGTTCGTGCTATTAATCTAAAGAACTGGTTAGAATCATGCGACGTCGTCAACACACCTGCTGTCAAGTTTGCTTAGCGGGCAAGAATCCAGCACACGTCATGAGAAGTGACAGCTTCGATGACAGCAGGATACGAAGATGTCCATAGCAACTTTATCAATGATTAAATTGTAAAACCAATATCTTTGTTTCTGATATGGTATGATATGGTAACCCGGACTACAGATAAGCTTTCATGGAAAGTGGTATTTACGCCTCAGGTTTTCAGATATGCCTAATTAAATAACGCCGTATTACCTTAGTTCCGGCAGATGCAGACGGATTTATTTTCTACTTTCAAATAGCCATCCTCATGTTTAACCTTTCTGGAATGGTTTACCGAAGAACGTTTGCATGCATATATTCAGAACGTTCTTCGGTAAACCATTACAGAAAGGTTCAAAATGAGGCTGGCTATTTGAAAGTAGAAAATAAACCGTCTGTATGTGCCGGAACTACGGTAATACGGCGTTATTTAATTAGGCATAAACTATCACAATGTATGATTTACACTTTGTTATTTATAAATCACACAGATAGCACCAGATCTACGTCAGCGTTAAGGAGCACGTATCCAACTTTACATTGACACTCCGCCCTGTACCCTCACTCATGTTGAGTGTTTCTATCTTACATCAGTATCTTGTCAATAATTTCAGTATTAAAATGTCAGGCTCTGGATATATTGTTGATACCGCTACGTTGAACATAATTTCACTGCCGTATCTCACGTCCTTAATTGCCTAGTAATGCTGCTTCAGACCGGCATCAAGTAAGCTTTAACCAGAATGCAGTGGCTTTATAACCGGAAGCTTAAATAAATGGCATGTATCTTTTTTATTACGTAATTAGGAGAGAAGATTTATAATGATAACGAATATAAGAGGTAATTTGCACGCACATAATCTATCTTTTATGTAATTTCGTAAGACATTGTATGCAACATCCTGTACAGGAAGGCAGTAAATTATTTTCTTGTATATGATTGGTTAAACGAACTTCATGTGGTGATGTATGACAGGGCAGGGCATTGGTTGCCTGTGATTGGTCGTGCTAATTACATATGATTTTTGTGATGAAATTACTCCGATATTTGTCATGAGTTACTAAAATGGCTCTTCATGGATGACATAAATTTATACGTCACGAGAATTTGATTTGACATTAAATCGATGTCCACGAAAATTATGGTTCATCACAGACAATTTTGTACTTTTCGTTGTCAAATGATGCGATGAGCTTAGTTAACTCAAATGGAAAATGAGTTGCAAGAACGTATAACGATGGGTTACTATCAGTAGTTTTAGTGTAGTGGTATAAGTAGTAGTACCAGTAGTAGAAGTAGCAGCCTTAATAATAGTAGTAGCAGTAGCAACAGAATAAGTAGCAGTAGTAGCAACAACAGCAGGGGTAGTAGCAGTAGTAGCAGCAACAGCAGTAGTGGCGGTATTAGTAACAGTAGCAGCAAAACTAGTGTAATAATTGTATTAGTAGTAGCAGCAACAGTAATAGTAGTAGTAGTAGTAGTAGTAGTAATAATAGTAGAAGTAGTAAAGTAATAGGAGCAGTAGCAACATTAGTAGTAGTAGTAGTACCAGCAGTAGCAGCAGTAGTAGAAAAAGTGTTATAATGGTAGTAGTAGTAGCAGCAACAGTAGTAGTAGTAGAACAGTTGGTAGTAGTATAGAAGTAGAAGTAGTAGTAGTAGTAGTAGTAGTAGTAGTATAGTAGCAGTAGTGTAGTAAAGTAGTAGTAATAGAAGTAGTAGTAGTAATAATAGTAGCAGTAGTGTAGTAGAAGTAATAGTAGTAGTAGTGTAGTAGTAGTAGTAGTAGTAGTGCAGTAAAAGTAATAGTAGTAGTAGTAATAATAGTAGTAGTAATAGTAGTAGTAGTAGTAATAGTATAGTAATAGTATCAGTAGTAGTAGCAATAGCAGTAGCAGCATTAATAGTAGTAGTAGTAGTAATAATAATAAAGACCGTTTTTTAACGATCGATTCTGTATACGTTTTGCTTGTTAATGTTTCACACCAGCACACAATTCACTCACTTAATCTAAAAATTAATTAAGTCTTCACAAGATCTAAACACAGAGTTGCAGACACAGGGCTATTAGTTTGGCATCAGTAATGTTATCATTTAACTAAAAGCCGCAATTTCGTATAGAGTCCTATAAAATATTTATCTTGTGCCTTCTCGCTTGTTTGCTATGTCGAAGCGAAAACAGCTTAAATGAGAATGAATTATTACCATTATTTTTGTTGCTGCTCCGTGAAGTTCGTTTTTCATCGACAGTAAACATTAACCTAATTGGACGCGAGGGAACCATGGTTGCCTAAACACAGTTCATTGTGTGAATGCAATTACAAAATGTGTTCCCGTTAGATTCTGTTAGCTCTGTTGTTCATACATTCTCGTTACTGTACAATAACTGGTTATTCTTAATAAACTTTATGGCTGAGGTAAAGTGTGAATAACATTATTATTGCAAGTCATTGACACATTTTTTACAAAACTGGAGCATCAACAATCATCCATTAGTTTTCAAGGTTTCCATCAGTATTTTTTGCTAAGCCAAAAATTGGTAGTCTTTAAATGTTTTCAAATGTGTTGACAGGTATTCTTTAAATATTATATTATGTTATGTTATGTTATGTTATGCTATGTTATATTCAAATATATTCAAATATTTTGACAGGTATGAATATCTGTCAAAATATTTGAAAATATGTAAAGGCTTTACGTGCATATACTACTCAATAGAGGTTAAGGGTCAAGCAGTATGTTGCTACCAAGAAGCAGTGTATCCGAAATCCACATGCCAACATGTTGGCACACATGTCACATGCAAATGTGTGCATATTTAGAGTGAAAATCACGAACAACATGTGAAAATGGTGCATGTGTCGATATACATCATGAATTTAAGATGTTGTGTAACATTTCACATGAAGCTAATTTTCCTAACATTCATTGAACTTCAGCTTTAAATTTTCGCCCGATCTTTAAGGTAATTGATTCATTTTCAGTGGTAGCAATATTGAATTTTCATAAGACTAGTTCCGACAATCCTTCAAACAGCAACATCGGTTATATCAGCTTCTATCAGGTTTGACCCTTAACTTCTTTTGAGTAGTGTACATTTATATTTAAATATTTTCCAATATTTTGACAGGTATTCATATAAAAACATTCAAAGAATAGACGTACCAAAAGAAGCGATACAGAGAAAATTACTTTAAACTTTACCAGCCCCCGTATATGTGTCACTCCTGTAGATTACTAGCTGCGTGGAGTTTGATTTGGTTCGTATTATAATGATAAATATCTTACATAAACATCTCTATTATAGCCAATGTTTGGTTTTTCTCCATTCGTCTCCTAAAGTCTTCGTTTTAATATATTTTGGGTTTCAGTGTACATGTGTCTTAAAGAACGTTTATTCATTTTTGCAACTCCATTAATGCGGCTGTGGCTGCGGCTATGGCTGGGTAAGCGGCTGCGGACAGTTTGAATCAAAACTGTTATAAATCCACTGAGTGATTTTATTAATGAGGTTGCGCCTGCAACTTCTTACGCGGTAAGTTTCAATCGGTCCAGCAAGTCCTGGAAAACGAAGGGGGGGGAGATATTTCCAAGGGCGGACCTATCTTAACGCTCTGTACTCACGTGCGTACACTTCCAAAAGCGTCGGAAATAAATGACGGTCCGAATGACAGGAAATCACGTCTAGAGACGTTTAAAGTTTAAAACATTCCTGGGGGAGCATGCCCCCAGACCACCCTAGAATGTTCGGGCGCTTTGAGCACTCAATCTGCGTACATTATAAAACGGACCGACTACGCCCCTGATTTCTGTCGTTAATATGATTAATCATTTCAAAGGCTGTTTGAGGACAGAAAGAGCAATGATGATTTCACCTTTCTTCAACCAAAGCTGCTCTAAGAATTTGATGTTTATTCTCGCATCAATATTAATAGAATTCATGTTACTCTAACGAAGTTCTTTTCAAACTGATGTTTCTTCTTCCTACTGCCTCTAATTAGTTTGTGTTCATACATGTCATAATATGCTAGTTGAGGTTTATTTTATTAAAAGAGAATTTAAATTTCATGCATAGTTGCTTCATAATAATAATTTTTCATGAACCTTTAATGACACCTCGGAACTTATCGTATGAGAAGCCGCATGAGAAAACGCAATAATGGAATCACTCACGTCGGATACGCTGCCGCAGCCGCACCCGCACCCACAGCCGCATTAATTCAACCCTGACTTTAGTTATTTTTCATGACAAGTGTGAACTCTACGAATTTCTCGAATTCGTGACACATGGACATGTTACGAAGCAGCAGTTTCAGCAGTTGAGACGAGATATGGACCTATCTTCATCACAGTTGTCAATACACGGCATATAAAGTGGTGCAACTAGACTGACAGACGAGATGCTTACCACGAAATATTGACATAGTGAACGGAAGCATAATCTCCACGACTGGAACGGCAAAGCTGTTATTTAATATCCTAAAAATACCACTGTAGTGGAGGTTAACTGTTCCCATATATCTGACTTACTCATGTCAGTTGATGCTTTTGTAGACGTATAAAGTAGAGTCCATATCACCATTACACGCGAGTCTTTTGTGAACCGTTTTAGTTGCCTAGCATTATTGCTTAGAGCTGTAGATTGCTTGTAGACTGTTAAAGAGACATAATCAAAGTTGCATCGTGTTTACAGCATGGTTTGTTTTTTTCTTCGAGTCCTTCTGTACTATACGACACATTTTTCCCGATTGTTTACAAGATTCACACAGATTTAGGCGATAAACAAAAGGGATTCCCCATGATGACTAGGGAATATAAATACATCTCGCATCGATACGCACATTTTGATGACGTCACAACCTGATTTGGGGCCACCACTGTGCACTTGTTACGTTGTATAACATAGTGAACGCGCAGTCGTGACCCCGCACCAGGCTAGTGACGTCACAGAAAGTGTGTTCGTTTTTGACTGCAGCCAAAAACTGAACGTCGGTATGATTTCCTTTCGACAAAGTGTAGTGTCCACAATGCCATCGTTGTATTTGCGAAAGATTGTTTTGCTATAAAAAAAAGAGCGATTTGAACCTAAATATGGCTTTTGTTTGGTGTTTGAGATGCAACTTTGATTACGTCCCTTTAAGTAGGTTCTTTTACACACGTACCGTAGTTTGTTGTTCTACTAGCTCATCTTTATTTGTTTGGGGCGTGATGTGAATAACAAGCTTCCTTCACCAACTTTGTACAAATATACTGAATAGCATTGAAAACGCACCACACAAAAATGTTTATAATTTGAAGAGAGTAACTCTGGCGGTAAACTGTTGACCTGGAACACATTTCATGGACTACTGAGAATGACAACAGCCAATAAAGAAACCATAATGAACATTACCTCGTCAGTGTGAAAGGCGTTCAAGTCAAAGGTCAATAACGTGTATGGTCATCATGTGCAACCGGGACCGGTTTAACCCGATGTGACCGATTCCACCTAACTGGGCCCCACGCTTTTTAAACACTGCTAGAGATGTTGACGTCTTCTGCGAGAGAGGAAGAGGGTTCCACAGTTGGGCTCCAAGGGCAGGAAATGTTCTGGCACCAAATGTTTTGAGATTATAAGTTGGCACTGTGAGAAAAAACTGATTGTTCGATCGGAGATTTCTGGTGGAGTGACGCAACGCGACTAGATCTTGCAGATAGATTACATCACCCGAGGCAACACAATGTCTGACAGACATGGAGGTTCGGACGTTGCAATTTGTGGCTGTTAGATTACTTCCACCGTTTGAACGCGCCTTCAGACAATAAACACATGTTTAATTGTCTCCATCCAAGGCAATCAAAATCATTACACTTTGCCTTTAGGTACAAACGTTGAATTCCTATTAAAACAATAAGTGTATCTTCAAGATTTGAATTGTTTTATTGGTTTCCTGACCATCAGAAGGATACAGAGTTATATATTAGCATTCCTGTTACGAACGTTTCACTGACTTGTGAAGTTTTAATGTGTAGGTCCGGGAAGTGTTGAACTCAATCATACTCAATTCCCTACAAGTGCTGGCTTCTTAAACTTCTTTTCAGCTTTCGCCGTCTTGCAATGTCTGGGGCTTCAATCGGAAAGTAAATTTTAAACACTCTCCGTCTTTTGTGAAAGCTAATATGTCGACTGGCCTGAACTCGGTACCTTTTAATTGCTTCTAGGTCTACACACGAAGGGATTACTTCCCTGTGATCTTATTTATATATGTCAGTAAGATAATCCGGAGTAACAAATTAACAACAGAGTGTGTGCATGGTAGATCAATATGCAGACAAGCAAAGAGGTAACGTGTGAGAAATTGCCATAGAATCGGACTGTCTGTGTTGTTGTTCAAGCACAAGGACAGGATTCCTTGTTTTCGATAAACCCAGAGTTGATTGAGTGTTTGCCTTGCAAGCAATACGCTTCGATTAACGTGAAATGCACCTTCAAATGAGTCAAGGTAATCAGCGATCAAAGAATACTGTGTTTATTGTTCTGGTCGACTATCATTGTACAAGGATAAGGCTTAAAGAGTTCTTTTTCATGAATGTGAAACTTTGAAAGTCAGTGCAAATCAAAATATGCAAGTATAGGCTTTTTTTGTAGAAGCAACATTCACTAAGTCTTATTATAGACTTAAACATTTTATAGATTGTTATTTTACGAATTTGTGTGAATATCTGGAAAAAGTACCCAAACATGCAAGACACATCACAATGCAAGTTTTTTATTAACGTACCAAAACAAGGTCAAAACGTTTCGACAGGACAGGACAAGACAAGGTTTCGGATATGCGTGGATGTGTGTTGGCGATGTTATCTTTGTTTCCCTTCTCAAGCAACGACTACATGACAACCTTGTTCAGCCTTGGCAGTCATTTCTAAATACCACATCTAAGTGTAACTACTATAAACAGTTTTAAATCTCTACTAAATGTTGAGAGGTATTTGTCCAGTTCGGAAAATTCCCCATCATCATAAAAGAATTTATTCAAAGTTTCGATGCGGTTACTTAGATGCAGAAACGAGAAGATATGAAAATGTTTGTCATAACGAAAGGCATTGTCTCCGTTGTAGATCTAAATGATATAATCTTATTAAAGATGGATGATATGTGCTCTTTATTTGTGAATCTTATTCTGACCTCAGAAACACATTGATTGCAAAATAGTTCAGTGTAAATCCTACAATTGATAAGGTGCCCAATTAATAATCTAAATGATATAATCTTATTGAAGATGGATGACATGTGCTCTTCATTTGTGAATCTTTTTCTGACCTCAGAAACAAATTAATTGCAAAATAGTTCAGTGTAACTCCTACAATTAATAATTTGATATCCATATTACAGAGTAACGATATTGAGATCATTACAAACGTTTATCTATGTTTATAGTATGTTAACAAAGTCAAATGTTGATTGCATGCACTGTATTTTCCTTGTTGATGCTCTATGTAATTTAGACCGGAGACCTATTACTGAAATATACCTTGTCTAGTCTTGATTCATGTTTGTATGTAAGCATG
>JAUELE010006673.1:6802-16986 GCA_031471655.1 Diodora aspera
GGTCAGAGTGACCTAGATTCTGTACGTGACGCACCATTGGGTGATGACGTACACCAATCCGACGTGAGTACACTGCATGTGTATATCACTCATATCTGTGCACACTTTGTATACACAACTGTACTCACCTGCACCAATCACAGTTCTGATTGACTGAATATTGTCAATGAGTGTAGTAAGTTGTCGAAAACTGTTCAACTCTTCTATTTCAGTTCTTTAATTGCCAAAGCCTAACCTACAAATCTTTGTGATATTCAACTTCTTTACTACTTTATGTACAGACATCATCTTCAAGTATATTTGGATTGTAATGTATAGCAATGCACCAACCTTTGATACTCAATTTCTTTATTGTTCTCGTTCCCATGGTCTCGCTCTGGTAAGTCGCTACGCTTCAACCTTGGGGGTTGACTGAGGAATAGTGCTGCCCACTTTCTGGACACATCATGGCTGCTACAGTAAGAAATGTGTTGTCATCAGTTTCAAAAGCCTGTTGACTTGTGCTGGGCAAACTCTCTCATGAGCATCATTCAATTGTAAATTCTGATCATCAATGACAAATATCAATAGAAAAGTGAATTTAAAACAAGTGATGCTTATGAACATGTTTGCCCAGGATAGATAAGCCTCTACGAGCCTTTGAAATTGATAACAGCACATTACTTACTGTGACGGCCATGATGCTTCAATGAGCGGTCAGAGCCATTCCGCAGCCAATACAGACATCAAAGCATTGTGACACACTTAATAGAGCGAGACGTTCGGAACCAGAGTGTTTCTTTATTACTTTCTCCCCTACATCATGTTCAAGTATGTTTTAGTAGGTATGGTTGATTGTATGAAGTTCCTCACCATGTATTGACATCTACATACATACATAGTTATGAAGGGAGGTCAAATCATCAAGTGCTGTTGCCATCTCTAACACAATCTAGCAGGTCTTGTCAAAGTCTTCCTAAAGGTTTCTCTCTTATTGAGTTGAAAGAGACTTATGTAAACTGTATCACTCATTGGAGTAAAATTAAATTAAATTATGTTATATTAATACTTAGCAACAATACGGTAAGTAAATCAGAACTGTGAGTCGTTCCAAACATCAGGTTTGTGTGTTTGGGACAAACCAGTGCACGTGTTATTACATCATTATTATATAGCTTGGCATCACTGGTTACATCCCTGTGTTGAGACATCAGGCTTGTAGAGTGTGTATGTGTATCAGAACTAAGACTTTGTTGAGTGTCAGGCATGATGCGCACGACTTGGGAGTGCAATCTCTGCATGCCGTCCACAATTCATGAAAATGTAGATTGTTAAATTAAAAATGTGTGGATTGAAATATAGAAATACATTGGGAGAAGCAAATACTTATCCAAGGGTCATTCTAATTTTTCAAATGTAGTCCCAAATGGAACAAATAAGTGCCGAAGTTCTTGAAATAAGTGTCATATTACCTTTTCCTGAATGCAATTTCTAAGTGTCCAGCATTGCTTCTACAGGGGTAACGTACTTCTAGATCCACTGGCACGTCATACAATAGTGAAATATGCTAGATCTGTATGCATCTAGCAGGTGAACATCTAAAACTGCCCAGCAGTCGGGGGATCTTATTTTGTAGCTGAAAATACCAGTGAATGTAAACTTCTCTTCCAGAGCGACAGTCTGTCCGATGACAAGGAGAACCGTGTGACTCGGCGGGACCTGTCTCCGTCGCTACGTGAGGCATGGCGGAAGGAGGCTCTTAAGGACCAGCTGCTTGAGGAACAGGATCAGCTTCGGGTAAGCTCGGGCAAATTTTCAAATCCAAATGACAGAAACAAGTCTAGGCACCTGAATGTAATGATAGAACCAATATCGAAATGTAAATAAAAGAAATTGAAATCCATAAAACTCTCTGCCTTATTATGTCTCCCCCACAAAGGAGTAGTGTTCAGTAGTTCAGTAGTGTTTAAACTGACACTTTCAATAATGGAGGAAGGGGGAGACATCTGTTTTTACGCGTAAACACACTTTCTAGTTTTAGGCTGTCTTTTGTAGGCCTGTGAAAACCAGAATGCCAATGAGTCCATGTTCAGTTGAGTATGTACCAGATAATTATATCCAGGACTATCCTCTTAAGAGTTAAGTCCCCTTGTTCTTGTAGCACCAGCTGAGACAACAGATGTTGAGACACGCGGAGGTGATGGAGTCCACACGTCTACAGTCCGAGGGCACTATTGAGAGTCTCAAGCGGAAACTGAACACGCTACAAGAAGTATTGTTCAACAACAACAACCAGCTGTCCACGGACATCCATGCTATTCATGATCTGACCAGGTCGAGGTCAATCACACCTCCCCGCTCTCCCTTATACGTAAGTAGATCAGATGTGGTGAACATTGTCTCTAGTGCTAGCATAAAATATATAATTCATGTTTGTACTGTGGAGTGTTGATTCTTCACCGAAACCTGAGATTTTAGTCTTGGAGTTAATAAATAGCTGTCCTTGAAACAGCGGTGATGCCATGAATTACTCGACACAGGGGATGAGATCTCCGACAGGGTCAAAGTAAATTGATTTTCTGTTCCTGAAACCCCGAACAAATTGTTACAGTTTTCCCGATGGGGAGGCTAATGCTATGGTGTGAGGGGAGGGGGTGCGGATGTACACCCCACATGCCCCCAAGAGCATCCCTCCTGCCTTCAATGGGTACAGATGGTCAGTATGACCCCCTTTCAAGATTATGTTTTTCCTGTCCTAGCTTGTATGTTGAGTGCAACACTTGCCCATTCCTTCACTTGCTCACTGCTTTGCCATTTTTCTGGATTTATAGCCTCGCAAACGCTCCCCGAGTCCACGTAATCGCTATGGTTACCTAGCATCCAGACGAGCAAGGTCAAGGTCGGGTGAAAGACTGGGCAGCCAGCTGATACCAGAACGAGATTGTAAGTTCACCGATATGTCAGATTTTTCTATCTGCTGAATTACGCACATGATTGGAAGATTTATCTGATGGTCCATCAGTCACATGATCATCTGATGTACTGAAGTCATGAAGTGTTCTGACAAATACAGAATTTGAAACGTTTTCATAGAAGGCATTTCACTCACCCACTCACCCATCCACCTGCGTGGCTACTCAGTCACACACTTATATATTATATACCACTCAAAGAAGTTTAGGGTAAATCATAGTGATAACCCTATATTTTATTAACAAGAAGCAGTGCATCCCAAATCCACATGATAACATACTAGTTGACATATCACATGCCAATGTGTGCATATTTAAAGTGACAGTCATGAACAACACATGCAAATGCAGCATGTGCCGATACATCAAGAATTTCAGGAACATTTCCTAAAGTTCAGTAACATTCAGCATTAAATTTTCACCTGACTTTTAAGGTAAAATTTGGTAAATTTTCAGTGGTAACAATATTGCATGAAAGCGCTCTTTCTTAAAATATGCTCATGCGGTGCCGTGCTGTGCTGTATCCTTGAACAAGGTACTTTACTCCACTTGTCCCAGTCGGCCCAACTGAAAATGGGTATATTGGTGCTGCTCGGCGCGACAGCCACCCGTAAGGTGGAAAACAAATTTCCTGTATTTACATGGATGATAAAGTGTTGTTATTATTATTATTATTATTGGTAAACCTTCAAACATCAAAATCGATTATATCATTTTATGCTTATATCAGGTTAGACCCTTAACTTCTTTTGAGTAGTATATTCAAGCCGGTTTGTGTCAGAGCTGTCATCAGTTGAAGTCACTGACATTGTTGTTTCCGTCTTTTGACAGTGATGTAAACCGGACAGATCTCCCTCTCCGTGGCTAGAGTTTCTCATGTACAGTTGGACAGCTGCAGGAGAACGTATACAAGTCTTGGTGCAAATCATGGTTATGTTGTCATTGTTTGAGATGAAGTGTGAATGGATGTTGATGCATCCTCGAAATCCAGGGTATAATGCCTTTGCCAGCGTCCATCATATACCCTGGATTTCCAGGATGGTATTGTCTATGTTAACACAGAAACATTGTTACTGGTTTTGTGAAGTCACAGAATTTGTTTTATCTCAGTTCAGGTTAATTGTCTATTGATCTATTGATCTGGCCTGTGTTTCACGTGGACATCATCATTTCACACTAGGTGAACTGAAAACAAACAAGTCTGTAAACTGTATTCATTTAATAAGATAAATTAAAGTAGCTCTTTGAAGCCTGACGAGATGATGAAAACAGGGTCAGGCAATCTTTTTAATGAGACCAAGTAAAGGCAAGTGAGTTAATTTACTGAAGATCAAACTGAAGATTTCCATTGATCAACAGGGGTTAAACAAATGTTCAGCCCCTTGTAAGTCAGGACTTACAGGTATTTATTGTACATATGAGTCAAAGCTAATTAAGAGTAAGTCCAGTCCTCAAGTTGGTAAGTCAAACATCGGACAAAATCACCAAAGTGGGATGTACGTGCCTGCCAAAGAGAAAATGTAGGAATGGGGAAAACTGGACTTTTGATACTCATTCTATGTTTTCCATGGGCAGTAGACAGTATTTTCTTTAAGTGATGTGATAAGTCCGGCATCTAGAGGACTCAAGTCACTGGACTTACAGCTGTCGATGCTTGTAAGTCAGAAGCTAAATTCTATGGGTCAGTGACCTCAGACTTTTGAAGATTTTTTAACACCTGATCAGCCTTTTAGCTTGACGAAACTTAAAGGATTTCAGATCTTGCTGAATAAACGTACAGTACTGTACGACCCAACATGCTTTAGTGATTCTGATCGTCCAACCTCAGTTTCTCACAGCACTAAATGCCAAGCAACGAGATTTCCTGCCCCTGTTTTTCTTCTGACGTGATGAACAATTATACTCTTCTGACACCAACTAATTGTGTCAGATTGTATTGAGACCAGTCAGCTGAGTGTTTATCAGTATTATTTGTGTCAGGTGTCGTCATCAGAATGTTGCTGGCATTTGAATGAATCCATTTGTGGAATCACCTGGCCTGCAGGAGTCATTGTGTTATATTTATTACTTGCCAATCACCTCCAAATATGCATGTTATTTTCAAGCTTAGCTGTGATATTATTATATTGTGTGGAATTGTATATATTCTGTCACTATTTATGCAATTTATACTCAATATAAATATATGTGTATGCATGTACTTGTACAGATGTTGTTAGAGGAGATGAGTCATAATATTATCTTAGATCTGATTAAACGTGGTGTTTTATAACCCTGGGTTCAGGCTGGAGTGTGGGAGTAGACCAGCCTCAGGAATCCTTCCACCCGCTCACTACTCACCCAACTACTGCTCCACCCTCTTACTCACCCCCTCACTCGCCCAACCACCACTCACTCAATCACTCACCCATTCACTCAAGATTTTACACCACTCACTCAATCACTCACCCATTCACTCAAGATTTTACACCACTCACTCAATCACTCACCCATTCACTCACTCACTCACGGTTTTACCCTCCTCCTCACTCACTCACTCCCTCACTTGCCCAACTACACTCACACATCCCTCTCAATCACTCATCCATCAACTCTTTTTTCAATCCTTTCTGCCCGTACTGATATCCTTAATTGGTTCACCAATTGATTGATGCATGAGTGATTCCACTTGTCTAGTAGCCTGTCAGCTGTCCAAGTTTGTGGTCATTTGGTGGTCAGTTTGCTGTGATCATCGGGGTTTTATAGCTGGGTCTCGCCGTTTGATTCTGATGTATGGTTTATCTTCTGTTTCTTCAAAACATGGATAAAGTCTAACTGACGTTACTGAGAGATTGTTCCTTTCACAATTTATCCACTGATGAAGTCTTCGATGAAATTCTTCCATTTTACTCGTCCATTCTTCTGTCACTGCCTAGCTGACCCGATCTTCCTGTCACATAACAACTAGCTATCAATTTGCTAACACCCCCCCCCCCCCAACATTCCGTCATTCTTGGTGCTGATAAATAACATTATAGGTATTGATGCCAAAGTAAGTCAATAGATTATGATAAATAGATCATGATTATTAACTTTTTACAATACATGTATATACAGACGATGAGTCGGTATGTTAAACGTTATTCATGTCCTTGTTAAATGTTGTCTCATATTAATTCATTTTAAAAATAATTTGTTAATCATTTTTAGCTGGTTGTTTTGATATACACACCCAGAAGTGGGTTATGTCCCTTTAGGAAGTAGTTGTTTATGAATCTTATGCATGTCTGTGATGTGTTTTGGATGCTTGCAAGAGCGCCAGTCATAAATCAAACTTATTTATACATGTATCTGTATACTTCATATTAATATGTGTGGACATACAGAATTTTGTGCAAAATTTTGTTTCATGGAAGTATGTGTCTCAGTAGCGTGTCTGTCTCAAATAGATGAACCTGCATATCGTAAGGGAATAAATATGTGTTGCTATCTGACACGCTTTATGAATTTTAAACAAAATCCGTTTCCAGGTGATACTATTGATCAAATAATGGCACTTGTCCAAGAAAAAAACTGAACCGGAAAAACGGGTCTGTAGTTCCTGAACCATTCACTTTCAGATTACCATGTAAACTTTAGTTCAACAATGTTTTAACGTCTTCATAGGTCTACTGTACATGTGCAGCGCTTTGAGCAGACATCTAATGCCTGGAGTTTAGCTTGTTATAAGCTGTCATTATTATTACATGGGAGTTAGATTAGGGGTCTGAGAAGACCTTTAACGTTGCAGTGACATAAGTAGGGCTGTTGTCACCCGGTGCAGTCACTGATAGTATCACCCCTATCCTTCCCTCTTGATGCCCTTACAGGGCCGGATTCAGATTCAGCCAAAACAATACCAGCCTTAAATCCTTGAAAATTACTAACAATTAGAGACAATAATTTGGTTATCACCTTATGTCGTCCACACACCTAGTACTCCCCAACCCTAACCCCAGTGATGTTACTGTGTTGTTGAACTATGTAAACCATTGTTGAAAGAAATATATGACTCCTAGTGAAGTGGAAGTATTTATATTTAGAAACAATAATTCAAACTTTCATGTTTTAGGATGTTCGTGATTTGGAATTGTCTTAAGTTTTGTCAACCAGGCATTTTACTGTATATTGGGAATTGTGTAAATTTCCGTCCATGGCCACTTTAGGGCTGACCAGACTAATAAAGTAGATGCAGAACTTGATGTATGGTGTTGTGTGGTGTTGTTTGCACTGAGTGGACATTAGGGAGCGACGGTTTAATTTTTATGGTAGGGGGAGAGGGATATGGCTGGAAGACTTTTCAGATAAATAAAATAAATAAATAATTTGCAGACTACCATTTTCAGTTTATGATTATGAAATGCATCTTAGGGGAGTGGAGGTGGCTGGAAGATTTTGAAAGTGAATAATTTGCAGAAAACTGTTTTTTGCTTTTTTAGTTTAAAATTATGAAATGTATTATGAACTCCCTTCCCACCTTTACATTTTGCATACTCATCGTTAGTTAAAAATCAAACATACCCCCTGAATAAAAAGATGTTTTATTATTTTAAAAATATATAGTTTGTCAGCAATTATCTAAGAAACAAATTGATTGTCTCATCTCATAAATAAATAGTTTGCAAGATAAAAATCTTCCAGCCTCCCCCTCTCCCAAAAAATCAAATGGTCGTTCCCTTACTAAGAATTATGTTTAGAAAGGATAATCGGATGTGCCTATTTTGTACTTGAATGAGAAGCAAAACATCTCTCTGTCAGGAGTGAAACTGCCTATAGACAACTCTTAATATTTATGCATAATTGGTTCCTTGCGCCTGCAGCCACATTTTGATAACTGATTGATAATAGACATATTTCCTCATGAGGATATCAAACCAAGGCTATAGGTGCAAAGAACCTGTTATGCATAAATATTAAGAGTGCCTATGCTTTGATCAACTACTACTTTGCCTCGGCTACTGATTCTGTCTGCTAATTGCATTTATCAAGAATGGATTCCTCAGTTACTTTCTCATTATCAGGTGTGAATAACTCAACTGCAACTTGCCTTCTTGTCCCAGCATCCGATAACATTAATAGATACTCGGAATATGTTTTTTACCTTCCTGTCATACTTGCTACGCAGGATTCGGCTCATCATTAACAGCTGCCCCACTGTTTTGTCAGAACTAAATCGCCTTTATGTAAGGCAGGTGTCACACGGATTGTTTAAAGTTGGATACGTGTTCCCTAGCGGCACCAATGTTTGGAGCATTTTGTGTTAAATAAATAACATATACTGTAGAAAGACATTATAAAAGAGTTTGCAGATTATCCACAATCACTAAGCAATGATTAGCAATCATGACAGGCTGTTCAAGATATTTACATGGACAGTATTCACAATAACCTATATAAAGTAGAACGAAGCGATGTACACAACAAGATTGCTCAGACAGTTTGCGAACGATCTTAAATATAAAAACACAGGGGTTGGATTTAACATTTTATTTGTATTAGAGAGTAGGCACACGCATTAAACATGCTATATGTTTCATACATTAATCGTGGTATGTACATATTTATATCAGTCCCAAAGTTATTTTGCTAAAAGAACACATTGAATTTGACCACTTATGCAACTTTAACATTCATCCTTTGTCCTTCATCGTTAATAAAGCTGTCACATGGATCGTTCATCTTTCATCGCTGAATTTTCATCGTTGATCGTTCAAATTTTACTGTCTATCATTCAACTCTGTAAAACTTCAGCAAGCTCCCCGTATTTGTGTTTTGATGATGGGGACACAAAATAAAACGAAAAGAAAGCGGTGGATCCGTCCAAATTTCAATCTGTCCTTTTGGAGAAGAGGAAAGCCAGTTAGTACTTTAGTTAATTTCCAATCTTGTTGGTTGATTCGGAAAGGTTTATGCGCAAGTCGACTGAAAGCTACAATGGGCTTCTTGCTTTGATACATTGATACATGGGATATTACTATTTCCTGCCATTTTGGACCTGTTTGTGCATTATAAATTGTAAAAAACATACGTATGTACATACAGTGTATATGCGAGTTAAATTCTATAGAAGGATAGCCTTAATAACATATAAAGATCATGGACTGGTTGTGACTCTCCACACGATTATCAGTGAAAACAAGAATTACTCAGGAGAATTAGCACACTATGTAACACTAGTACAACACTCAAAAGTTGTAAAGTGTGCACATCTAGATGTGAAGTTGATGGAAAAATAAGGATATTGCTTTGTAATTACACATGTATCCTTATGTTTCGGTAAAAGATATGGGTTGCCTTTTCCAGATGACACCGTATATGAAAAACTTATCACCGGTGCACTATAAAATACTAAACGCGCGAATTTCTTTGAAAAATGTTTATTTCTGGGTAATACATTGGAAAATTAGAAAAAGATTATTACAAAATTTAGACAAAATTATTTCAAGGTTTTCATACGGACTAGTCTCGGATTCGAACTCCGGTACTTTGGCTGTAGCTAAACACTAAATTGTTAATCGTTAAACGACAAAGAATGGCATTTACATTTCCTTAACGATGCAAGCTGTTGAACGATGAACGACCTGTGACAGGTTCCGGTTTTTAGGGGGTTTTTTTTGGTTGTTATTATTTAACGTGACTTTTGGTCAATTATTTCGACGATATCGTCACGGTGGTTACAGGGGGCTCCCCTCTCCAGGAAATACTACAGTGACCTGGGCGGGATTCGAACTCGGAACTTACCGGTTGCGAGTCGAGTGCGCCAACCCCCGCGCCCCCAACATGTTCCGTTACGTTGCATGAGTGTATTTTTTCATCGTTGAACAGTACACTATGAACGACGAACAGTGGCACCTGCTTAAGAGTTATACTTTATAGGGTTTTGTGGTTTAGTCGATGAAAGGCGCAGTTAGACTACGAGTGGTTTAACTTCCCCTTTCATCTACTGAACTACAAAAACCGAGTGGTAGGCTATAACTTACTTAAACCATGGCTCAACAAAACTCGATTTATATGACAGATAAAAAACATGTTCAAATTAATTAAAGGAAAATATTTTGGGAACTATACAGCTGACGTCCAAAAGAAAGTATACCAAATGATTTCAATTATTTTCCCTTGCGTCTTTATGCCATAATTGATCAAAAGGATGCTTGGATTTCGGTGAGTGTAATTTGATTGACATCATCTCATTGACAAACCTTCCAAGTCTTAAAG
>JAUELE010006784.1:5832-16984 GCA_031471655.1 Diodora aspera
TAGAACGTAACAACGTACACAAAAAGATTGCTCTGACAATTTGCAAACAGACTTCTTCTTATTGAATGACCCCGGAGTATTTTAATATTTATTTATATTAGAGAATGGGCAAAAACATTATCCTGTTGTATGTCTTATACATCAATCGTGGCATCTACATATTTTATGTATATTTATCGTTCCGAAAGTTGTTTGTGAAAAGACAATATTGAATTTGACCACGTAGCCAAGTTTAAAGGAAATAGGAATATTCAAGAGACTTTCAAAGTGACGAACGTGCTTATCTGTTGTTCATCAGTCGTTGTATGTACATAATTTGAAGAATATTGTCGTTCCAAATGCTGTTGTTTTTGAAAAAGAAACATTTAGTTTGACCGCGTATCCAACTTTAATACATGTTTGATGTATATATACCAACACCTCCTGTGACTTACAACGTGTGGGCTTACGGGATCTCGGATTTGAATTCAATCCGTTGTTGTAACCAACAACCTGTGAAAATAGGTGTAAGGCTCAAGTCCGCAAGTGTTCTTGATGCTTCGAGGCTCCTTAACAAGCTGTTGGAACGTATTGCGCAATGGATAATGAGTCTGACTTCCTGTGTAACATCATGAGATTATATGGATCCCAGCTTCAGTCGTTTGTAGGCTACTAGGTTCAACAAGATGGCTGTAATGACGAACAAACCTAAACAAAGACAGGATTAAAGCTTGTCCATGTCTGGTACCGTAACTGATTATTTGCTCCTGGGCATTTTTCATCCTCTCGTCTCCAAATATAATGCGAATGCACATTCTAAATCTGATCCCAGCGCTGACACCAGTATTCAAAAAAAAAAATTTAATTTGTCAATCTGTCCCCATATCATCATCAAATGTGAACAACAACCGTATCAAGGTAGATAACTCTAATGGAGTACATGCCGGTGCTATTACGTGCGGTCGTCAACAGAGGTCGCATTGTGAAGCTTTGGAAAAAAACTTTTGTTAGAAAACGAGGTTCGGACGCGTAACTGCTTTCTTTCAGAAGACAACACAGTGGATCAATTACATGGACCACAAAGGAAGATCTTAAACTTGCTAAAACTAATCGATGGTTGAAAAGTTTTGGGTGGCATTAGTCATCAAGCCCACTGAGTCTGCACTATGGAAATTTGCGCTATATAAGAACTATTTATTATTATTTTTAATATTAAAACGCATACATCATGGATTTCATGTCTGGTATGAACAACTTGCCAATCAAGTTGGTACATGATTGCGACAGTGTTAAAGGACTTTTGACATCGGTGTATCCCCAACTGAAATCCTTAACCAGTCTTTCAGGAGACGTTTTCAAATTTAACCACTGTGGTGAAAATCGAATAATTTTGATCAGAAAAGCCAACTGCTACAGTGTACTTTCCCTCACAAATCAATAAGGTCCTTCTTCAATGTTCAATAATCCAACGATTTACCTCAATTCGTCCTCTGTATAGGTATCCGCATGTGATAGAGTGATAAGACCACTTGCAAGGTTCCCCATAGACTGACTGGAGTCTCCGAAATAGTTTTTCTTCTTTTTATGTGTTTTGTATAGAGTATATATTTATTGTAAAGAGCCTTGTGTCTCCTAGGCCGAATTTCAGTTATCCCTAGACTTGCATGTTTAAAGACTTGCCAAGTCTCGTAAGCAAAAAGCAGAAAAACTACAGGGTCTGTCAGACAGACTAGGGTCCCCCACGAGGTGCAATTGATTTTCTTGCAGAGACGCAAACAAGCAATGGCGGTCGATCCGACAGCTCAAGAACTCGATAAGTAGCTATTGTCTTTGTAACATGTTCCTGGTCTACTGTGTCTTGACGGATGTGGACAACTTTGGTTAGGTACCCTTTTTAGTGTAGAAAGGTTAACACTTCATTGACATCGTAAACATGCCTCTTAACATTTTCTTGGTATAATTTCTTGCCTCTTAACATTTTCTTGGTATAATTACGTCTATTGAATAAACGTGATACATTGTTCGAGCTTCAACAGGTTGCCGACATCGTTTGTGTTTCATATTTGACATGCTGTAATTCAGTGTTGAAAACACAGGTTTCAGGCATTTCTCAAACAGGTGTTACATATGTGTATATTGTAATTCTTGATCATCAATTGCATGGTGATGCACCAACACCAGGTTCACTAATGTACTTATGATTAATTACACCTTTCATTGAAATGTTATGACGTTAAGTATTTAGGATCCAGTTTGCACTGGGGGGACGATTAAGTTTTCTCTAGAATACACACTACTCTGGTTTGATCTGGATATTGTATGTGTCCTTTCCAACATTGCTTATATCAGATCTTGCTGCAACACTAGCTGAATGATTCGAAGCGGTGAAACCTGCGAGCTACGTCTGGCACTGATGAACCAGGGAAGATGCCATGATGATACCGCACCAGATCATCATCACTTATAGCGCGATCGGTTAAAGCAAAGAAAATGCCGAGCCCCAAAAGGCGGTGGTCGAACCTGGACCTCCATGAGCCGATGCGCGAGCTATCCTGTTGCCATAAATATTCCGTATTGCAAGATACCTTTTACCTGGATGTTCGTATTCCACCAGTGAATAAATATCATTCGCATATTTGTTGGCAATGCATTTACAAGACAAGAACTAATACTCATATCTCTTTGATACATTGTTGAAATTAGGTCAGTTATATACACTATAAAATATCAATTTCAGAAACATTAATCACAACATTTTCAATCGTGTAGATTAAAAATTTTAAGTGCCAATTGAAATGCTTTGACACAGTAGATGATACTATATCAGTGAACATAAATGACAGGATATTAAGACAAGCCATTCCATGAGATTGGAGTTTGTGATAAAAAAAAAACGAGGCAGAGTAACGTCCATAGGCTTGTCACTGGAGACACCTTGTTACAACCCATACCCCAAAGCAACTCATTTCTAACTTGGAGGGCCTGGGTTTGCTAAGGTCTTATGACTTTGAATGACGTTATCGGCGCTTTCAAGTGTCCTGACGTAGACGGCATTTCAGTAAAACAGCCCTATGACGTACTTGACATATTAGACAAGTCAATAACAACACTTTTGTTTCCGGCTTTGATGTACACATCATTATCCCGAGTATTAAACTGAATTTTTTGTTTGGATTTGTAAATTCATTGCCAACATTTCGAAGTTATGTTTGAAATGGTAAGTCTTTCTATGTCGCGCTTTTCATACATAACTATAATGTAAACGCTGGAATGAGGTGTTCAGCTTGTAATAAATTACATGTATTTTGCAAGTTGTAGTTAGGAGAACATTCGGTCCTTTACGTTGATATTGGCCTCATTTTACAACATTTGCAGTGTTATTTTTTTCTAATTAACTTTTGGTTATCGTGTCATGCTGAACACCGTATCCCGGAATATTGGTAATAAATCATCGCCATCATCATCATCATCAGGGCAATACAGCAACGATTTTCGTCCGTGTGTCCCTTCGTTTGTCCGTCACACCCCAAAGACGTGTATTTTGCTGTGTGTTGGAATCTCTGTCCTGAGATTTAAACGGCGGGAGATCTAGATGACTATTTCTTGTTCTCTTCTTTGTTTTCGTATGTTTCTTCTTCTTCTTCTTCTTGTGATTATTATTATTATTATTATTATTACTATTAATGACATATTAGCTGGGTATCAACTGAAACTCGGCTCAACCTTCAACGTAACATTGGTTGCATTGGTTTTTTTCTTTCTTTTTTTTTCAAGTCACAAATCTTTTTGTTTGTGATGAAGCCACTGCCCAATTTACAAAAGTAAAAAGGTATTTTATACATCTATTGCAGTACACTTCGGTACATGAAGGTATAAACCCGACGACTGCAAAATACAATATTTTCTTCTTTCGTAACTGAAGTAAATACATTTACATAATCTTTTTAAAGGAGATTCACTATTTGTTGACAATAACATTTTAAATTCATGTTGGTACAAAAGTAACGGGGTAATAAATTCAATCTTATGTCGACATACTGAGAACAAACAAGAGTAAAGTGATATTCATCTTCAATGGTATAATCACAAAAAGTACATACTCTTTAATTAACATCTATACCTTCCCATCTCCCTTCCTTAACTCTTAACCTTAGTATTCCCGATCGTAGTTTAATTAATATGTTACGGTATTTTTTTCTCTATTACAAGTGAAACGTATTAGGACATGACATGACATGACATAACAGTTGTTTGCTTGCCCTGGAACCAAACATTTCATTGTGGGGGTGAAAACTGAACCAGGATTACATACAAGTACTCAGCCCAACTATTTAAGTGTCGGTGTAATGAACTACATATATACTGGACTGACGTCATAATGATGGGTAAATTAGTAACTGAGTAATAATAATAGTAATAATAATAATAAAAATAGTGATACTAGTAATTATAATAACACTCTATTATCCACGTGCATATATACATTCTTTTTCCATCCTTACGGGTGGTTGTCGCATCCGACATGCGCCAATACCCATTTTCAGCTGGACCGACTGAGACAAGTGGACTCACGTACCTTGTCAAAGGGTACATTGTACAACACGGCTCCGGCAGCTAGGATCGAACCAGCAACATAACCGTCGTTACTCACCGCTACCGCGTCTACACGGCTACCGCTTATTTTGTAAAATGAACAGAAGAAATGTGCAGTAGCATGGTAAGAGGGTTATGTTCGTTCAGTGCTTTTTTGCTCATGGTACGTATAAGTGCGTTCCCACATTTTTAGTCATTTTTTAAGTATCGATTTTTAGCAAGTCGCTACATACAACATCACTATTCAAACATCTTATATCCTCAATTATGATGGATATTTCACATAACTGCTGCGAAAACCATAGCTTCAAAAGTATCATATTATACCTATTCAAATAGGGTGACCCTTCATTAGTTGGGCTGACTATAGCATGGCCCAACAGAGAACCGTATACGTGTAATAAATGAAAAGTTATCGTCACAAACTGAACTTAGTTTGAGATTATCTAAAAATAGTCGTTCCAGACGCTCTTACGGGACCAATTCCAAGTCTACATGGAATGAGGAACAGATCTACGCCAATTCTATATTGATTATTACTATGGAGACATGACCCAAATAAAGGCACCTGGCGGAGACAATCAGACATCTTGCAGTTTGCTCCGAGGTTGAAGCTAAAAGAGAACAACTCCGGTATGAGATGGTTCCTGAGTTAATCTGGCCCACGCTAGTCAATCTTAGAATAACCAGTTCGATTAATGGCTCCTCGGATTTCTTAATCTCCCCGTTACTCTTCTGAATATAGATACGTTGCACATGATCGTACCGTTAAACCTAAACCTGAAGACACAAAATGATAATTATGTTACACAAGATGATCATTACGTCCACTTGCCTGATGACTTGAAATAATTATCTTGTCACGACAAAAGATTTCGGAGAAGGGATAATTATGTTGCTTCCTGGATATCTCATTGTGGAAAATGTAGTATATTTAAGAGGATGAGCACGGACCAGGAACATAAGTAAAATTAACAACTTTCACGTCACTAATTAAGCCATTGCGTGGTTACAGCTATCAGCACGTTATTTGTTGGGTGTTTTGATTCCTGTCAAATTTGTTTCTTTAATTAGAAGCGTATGATTGATGGTGAAGATAAATGATTAAGATTATTCTGGTCGATTGTAAACACACTTCGACCAATTGACATCACTGCAGAATAAGGATGGACAAACCACGAATGATGAAGCCATGCTAAGGCACAGAGCCAAGATAATGTTCTCCAGAATCCTGAAAGACGAGACTGGATTTAATAATAATAAAAATAACACTTTATTATATATCCAAGTATGCCAATACCCATTTTGAGCTTGGCCGGCTGGGACAAGCGGAGTCTAGTCCAAGGGTACAACACGGTACGCCGCTAGCTAAGGTTGAACCAGCGACCTAACCATCGTCGGATCACGAGTCCGACGGCTGTTTCTCACGACTACCGTGCGATTCGAAATCACAACTAATTTGCTATCACGCACTCGTTGGCAGGTGAGGATGTGCTTCAAATCACAAATAAGAATGGTTCAGTGACTGATGAACACTGCTTTGGTGACTAGGACGAAACTGATGTCCTTTGGTCATTCCGTGAGAATGGACGGGAAGAATCATACGGCAGGCCGTTGAACAGTTGGTTAGGAAACATCACGAATTAGAAGGGAGGACATTCTCAGACACCTAGACCCTCTCTACAACCACCAAAACCTTGAACATTTATATACAGGCGTTTTGACTTGTTGTCCCAGTGCCCCCACGACCAAGATCATAATCGCCTCCGATCGAATTGAAGTGAAGTAATTATCCAGTTGCGAGATTTGTTCAATCAGGCGATAGACTGATATTAAATTAACTGATATAATGGCGAAATAAAGGAAATAACTTCAGGTATAGGTTCAGTCCTTACAAAGATGTTAGGACTTGACGTGCACATAATTATGTCCAGCTTCATTGGTGTTTACTTTCGAATAAACACTGCACACGCCGAGTGCATGATCCCAGCCGTGGTTGCTTACAGGAAACGCTTGCCTCAATCTGGCAACACCTTAAACATGTAATTACAAGATAACGGAGTGCACAACGGTGATCTGGCTGATAAGAAACACTCCTCACCAGATCGTTCCTGTCCTCTCATTGTAGAGTCAAGCATGCAAGGCAAACACAATTGAAGAATTCATTAAGCTCTGCAATTTCAGTGTGCAGCTGGAGACAACTGGAGAGGAAAGTCGAGGACAGTGACGTCTGGATGACCCTTGTTGGTGGTGTGGGTTGCAGGTGATTCAGGCTACTGCCATGATGATGACGAGAGAAATGATTTTTATGTACACCACGTCAGTTTGACGTTTTCACCATGCTTCTGAGAAGTAAACTGTCGTTCAGAAAGGCTCTCTATATCTCCATGCTTGCTACAGATTTAAATGTGATTCCCCTTCATTCTCTTCTCTTCCTTATCTGAGGAGTCTCACGTGCACGTTGTGTTATGGCTTCATAATAACTTAGAAAAAGTAAATCGAGCTATTTGAATTTAGTTTTGTTTCAATTTAAATCCGATTTTACAGCTGCTAAAAATTTAAATACATGTATGTGCATCAATACCCAAATACAGTAAAGGCAAATGTAATCCTATGTTTGCGTCACTTATTTACGGTACCTACTCGGATGCAGATTGTATGTAACCTGTATTATTACTTTTCTCTCTGTGTCAACGATGTCAATTTAACTTTCAAAACCGAAGGAAAATGAAAACACGACACCTGTTTCAGAACCTAGAAATGTTCTTGCAAATAAACCCAGGACTGTAAGTCATTCATCACAAGCCATTAGGTTTTCTTCTTTGGGAATAGGGTCGACAGTCATAACCGGACAATATTTGTTTTCGAGCTGACACACGATCAAAGATCGTTGACAGGGGCAAAACTACCACTCTTTCTTCCGAAGGTCTGTACATTCTGGGGCTTCCCTCTGACACTGCATTAGATCCATCTGGATCTAATATATTGTTGTCGGCCTAATTACAGGAGCTACATCCGGCAAGGTAATTAGACTACCTAACTAGAATTGTGGGATTGCAAAGGAGGGATGGTTTACTCAGACAATAATAATCTGGCAGCCAGTTCAGTGTAAGCTAACAAAGATGATACTGCTCATGGCTGGGGAAATGCCAGTTGCCTTTGTCGTTCATTGATGGGCGTGATTCCAATGACACGTACTCCATGCTATTGATCTCTGAGGTTCAGGGTCACTGCTAGGCTATTCTGTTTGTATGCGGTCAGGCGTCACAACAATTGAGATGTCATGGGGATACAGCTCATTACGAAGTTCCGTCCTACCTACAGTAGATAGCGTCTCAAAATATTACAATTTCCTGCAGTAAAACATACCGTTTGAAGCTTGTGATTTCTAAATTAACGCTTGGAGGTATTTCACTCGTACGTTACCAGATGTCTTAATTGAGTTGTAGCAATGCTTAAATATATGCAGAATGGGGACAAATATTAGTCCTCTGGGAATTTTGTGCTGAAGCTGCGCTAGTGACACCGACGCTTTTGCAGTTGTCCCGAGAGTTGATGAATGTATTTGTTCACACGAAACTTGTCACGTCTACCTCGCAGGTCCACTGTAAATTGTGGGCTTAATGGTCGTTGTGAATACTGATACCATTGTTCTTGCATTCAAAACAACCTTAAAATAAGTAAACGGATCTCTCGCATTTTAAATGGTCAAATATACAGTTCTTATATTCATCGATGAAGCAAATGATGATGGCAAATAAGAGAAGAGACGAGTCTGTCAGACCCCAATAGTATCCCTTTTATGTGATCAATGAGTGAAGGTCTCTCCTTCGCACTTGTCGAGCCAAATGTGCCTTTAATGTTCTAACTAATGGATTCAAACCTGGTCTTCCTGCTGGTCATTGTAATGTGTCATTTGCGTTGCTTTGAAGAAACTCCCGCATTGAACGAACGTGGTGAGGTGTTGCCATGTCATCCACGAGCACTGGATGAGTTGCTATGTCGTTGTAATCAAACGAGACACAAAGTGTCTTTTCAGAATGTTTATTATATTTTACTATTTCGATTCACATCAATAAAAACAACTGTTAAGTTTACAGTCAAATGCAACCTCTATCAAAACTAACTTCTCCATTCACCCAACCAAATGTGGACTTTCTCGCCATATTCTGAGACTGTCAGTAAAGTGCAACGAGAATCGACTTTCATTCAACACCCCGACCTCATATTTCAGTTCTCTCTGACCGTAGACCATTGTAGCCGTTCCTATATATGTCAACGGCGTCAGAGGCGGTCGTCCGACTGGACATCTTGCCATCAGACAAACAGCATGACGCTGCCTTCATATAGGACGTTCTGGCGCATGACTGCCATTGATCACGTAACAACGTTCACAGTCGAATGTTTTCTAATGAAGCTAACAACAGACTATAATGTTATTCCATACCCCTAGTGTTCCTAGGTCCACCTGACCTCGCCATGTCCTTGCCCTCTCCATCGACGCCATGTTTGCCAAGATTCAATTACTAACTGTCTACCGATGCATTGGTAATTGTCATTCATTGTGGTTAATTGTCTGCCAATAACACGATGCGACGGGCATAACATAAGGTATCACTGCATACCAATAACATTGAAATGTTCGATCGTAATTCAAGCAGTGTAGTAGTGAAACAGCACAGGAAGCAAAATGTTTAGAAATGGGTGATTTCGATGCAATGTTCACTATTACTGTATATGTGTCAACCGTCATGTTATGGATTAATACAAGATACACGAGGTTTATCATTAGCACATCTTCAATTTCTTTCTTATCATTAATACGACACTACTTAAGGAAGCGTATGGAGACTCAGGTTCGTAATATTATGTGAACTAGACATGCTTACCCAGACTGGCTGAAGGCTTCAATAAATATTAAGTTAACAAAAGAATCCAAAGTAATGGGTCAGGACTAACGTGTATGGTGCAGGCGATATTAAAATAGGATACTAAAATAGGATAAACTATGATGCATGTGTATTTAACATTCAGTGAGTAAAACTTCAAACTTAAAAACTGTTTCACATTTTTAGGTGTCTGTTTCGAACGATTTCATAGTGTTCGCAGTCAGTAGACATCTGAATGCAACGAGGCGGTCAACTGGCATTTCAGGCCATTCCAAATCGTGAACAGATTTATATTTATTTTTTTTCATTTCTGAGGTATCACTCCTAAATTTATTCTTAAATGTGTCCACGGTGAATGAATATCTAAATAAAACACTTCAAAGCAATGGCGATGACGTGAGAGTCTTTTATATTTGGAGGTTCAAATACATCAGGGGTAGAGGGTGTCTGTTTTCAGGAACTGAGTTAAACAGTTCGGTGATGGGTAATGACAAATTGTTGTTATCATACTCCCGCTACAACGGAGTCGGGGATATATAGCGCTCATCATGTCCGTCCGTCCGTCCGTCCGTCCGTTCCTCACATTTTGTTCCATTCATAGCACCTTTACTAATTGTCGGAATCCTATGGAATGTTATAAATGTGATCTGTATGAGGTGTAAAATGTGCCTTTTGCATCATTTGCACATTTGTGTGGTCACTTGCATATTTATGCATGTTTTTTGTTAACTCTTAGGACTTACTTTTTGTTCCGACCACAGCACCTACACTAATTGTCGGAATCCTATAAGACTTTACACATGCGATGAGCAGGAGGTGCAGATGTGCCTTTGGCATCATTGGCGTATCTGTGTGGTCATTTGCATATTTTATGTATGTTTTTCTAATCATAGGTCCTAGTTCTTGTTCCGCTCATAGCACCTTCACGTATTATCAGAATCTTATGACACTTCATGCATGCGATCTGTATGAGAAGTAGATGTGCCTTTTGCATCGTTTACATATCTATGTGGTCCTTCGCATAATTTATGCACGTTTTTAAAATCATAGGACTTTGTTTTTGTTTCGCTCATAGCACTTTCACTAATTGTCGGAATCTTATGAAACTTTATGCATGTGATCTGTATGAGATGTAAGTGATGAAGTGAGGATAGATGAACGTCATCACTCAAGCAATTCAACACCAGCATCTAAACAGGAACGTTAATCGCTCTGTCTGCACCTGAGAAGGGTGAGATAATCTGACTGGGCATGTTTGAAATACGTAAACGGATGTTGTTGCATGCAGTGCACATGTTTCATGTATGGTTGTTATTCTCAAGGTTGATCACAAAAGTTGATAACCTCTCCACGTCATTTAAGCACTTCATTGTTCTGTGCCAGACCAATCAATCTCTCCTTATACTTCTCGTTTGAGAATCTGAGGAGCATTTTTGAACTATATTTCGGGCTTCATGTTCACTATTTTTGTTTTTATCCACCAGGTTGGTTATTTCTACAGTGTTGGAAAACGTATGTTTTGTGGTTTCGTATTCAAAATATTTTAAAACATAAAAAATCAACCAGAAAAACTATCAATCATTTGAGTGGTTGTTCCTCTCTGTAACTTTGTTTCAATCATCACCCACGGCCGAAAGCATTGTACTGATAGTGCTCGCATTCAGTCGCCACCAATACTCTATCATATATAC
>JAUELE010006895.1:0-16982 GCA_031471655.1 Diodora aspera
TGTGGGACACTCTTGGTAAGCGAGTAAGTGAACGACCTCACAGACCCCAGAACCTTGACCAGCTGTTCCAGGCACTCCAAGAGGAGTGGCGTCGTATTCCTGCCTGCACTATTCGAACCTTGATCGACAGTATGCCACGTCGGTGCCAGGAAGTTGTCAACAACCGTGGTGGACACACGCGTTACTGAATGGAACTTTCTAATGCTCTTTTCCAAGGTATAGGGTGTGTGAAATAGGCCAAATAAATACGAAATTCGCGTAGCATTGGGTGTTCCCTTAATTTTTTCACTGAGCATATTTTAATTCCGTCACATTTAGCGAACCATCAAGTTCTAACAAAACAAGGTAATACGTATATTTTATTCCAAACAGTAAACAGAATAATACTGAATACTCACTTCAGAAAATCAAATATGTTCTGTGCATGTGCAGATTATGAATTGCACACTTGTCACTGAGAAATGGTGCACTTACAAATAATAGGCATTTGAGATAGACACGTTAAATACTGCTTCTCTGAACATCTGTTATAATATCATCTGTGGATATTGTCCTGAAATGTTATAAACAGTTCCTCCCTTGATTCTAACACACTGACAGTACTTCCAAAAACCGCGCGATGGTCATGTAGACCGAAACAACCAAACTCTCAATCAAAATTATTTTCAAAACCTGGGACCCTCAATCCTGACAGCCTTTAGTGAGACAAAGGTTCTAGGGTGTGTTTTTCTCTGCCACAATTTGCTCGTCAAGTTTCTTCTTGACGTCAATGTAACTAAATCACAGTTACACAAGGCTGTTAGTACGGAAGTCGATGTGTCTGGGACTGTAAGGAAAACACATACAATATGAATTGCATGATTGGTGGGATTTTTAGGATGAAATTCGGGATAATGTGTACGTTAAGTATTAACAATAATAATATTATTTTATAAATAAATGTATACTGACGATCAAAAGAAAGTATACCGAAACATTTTTTTGGGTCATAAACAATTTACCAACAATATTCTGTTTGAGAACAATCCTTGACATTTAATTGTGATTATTGTCTTTATCAGATATGATATGTCGTTAGATGCTTACACATGTATCTTCTAAGTAAAAGTTTTGCATCACTTCGTGTTTTTGCCTTTTTCATCTTTCCTCAAAACTGACCGGTGTTCTTTCTTTTGATCGTCAGTGTATACGCGTAAATTAGAATACCAAAAAATGTCACATAATAAAAGCTGACGGATCCATGTGGAAAACTGAAATGCGAAAGATCATGAAGATTTTATTAATTTTGATTATTGTGCTCTTCTTTAATGCTCATATGTAAAAGTTAACAGAATTTCCCACTAGTAAACCTCATTACTGCAGCCAGCACACTGTGCATTTCGTGTCTATAAGCACAATTGGTCGTACAGTCACAATGACAAAGACATTGGGCTTAAATGTTCTTTACTTCAATGTATTTTGGAGTAACTTTAATACCTGATTCCTCTGTTCTTATCTACCTTCTGGTATGTTTTCTTTGTCTTGCCTTTCGGTTTATTATTGGGAGACCTAAAAGCAGACGAAACGGAACGAAATTAAAAATAAATAGTAATTCACATTTCAAAACAATTTTTATAAATGGTTGATACCTTGTCTCTGCAATGTAATTAAATACCCATTCAAGTTGAACGAAAATATCCTAAACTCAGTTTGGCATAAATTTAAATTACAAATTAACGAATAACAACATTAATTGAATGCGCTGAGGGTGATATATATTAAAAACTGCTGTTCTACTGACTTCTTGCAGCCTCTGCAGTACTTGCTGATGAGACAGAGTGCGGCTGTGAGGAGCCCCAGTGCCCCCAGTCCCCCAAATACGACGGCCAGGATCATGTTAGTGTCACAGAAGAAGCCCTGGCAGGTCCCTGAATGATAAATATATGTATATCTTTACTATCATTTTACAAAATGTTCTGAAGTAACATGATGAAGTGCGCACTGTTATCTGAAGTATAAAATTCTAAATCATCTCCGTCCCTTGCAGTTGTTCAAAACGTACAAAATACCTATATACAATACTTAGTCTATACTCTGTACGAAATAAATAGAGAGGCTATAGAGTTGCTACACTCAAGTATTGTGGCTCAGATGGTTCAGATTTGTGCTGACAAAGAGAATGACAAAAAGTGAGTTCAATGACAAGAACAGAAATTAACAGTCGCAAAAAGCACGATTTCGTCCCACACGGGTAGGCATAGACTAACAAATTTATCACAGAAATTAGCTTAATCTACAAAATTATATTCATAATACCAAAAGAAAACCAAAATGATAAAATCAGAAAAGGTGCCAAGAGATATTTCTAATTTCCTAGAGCTGAGAATTCCTAGACTTACTGAATACTAGTATCTAGAATTAGGCAGGCTTCATTTTCTTTGTATGCTCTAGGGTCTGGGAGACACACTGGGGTAGACCCTACAAACTGGGAAAAGGTTATCAGCCAAATTCACATCGTCACTCTTACAGGAACCAAGACATAGTTTCGCATAGTTTCCTATGAATTGGTCTAATCATAGGAATGATGAATGGCTGCGAAAACTACATGACAAACACAACAGACTTATAAATTGGGTACCTGTTCGGAAACTCGAAGTGATGATAGTTGTGAAAGTCTCACATGCAGCTTAGGTTGTATATACTCCTTGGAGAGTTGAGATATGCTGCTGATTGTACATCGTTCGCATCATCAGGGTATTGTGTGGAGTGCTTTTAGTATGCCTCTAGATGGTGTAGAGTATGGGACGATGTGAAAGACCTTACATTGTCATTTGACGAAGTTTTGTTCTTTTTCAAATGACTTTTTCTTAAATTCGCGTATGAATAATATTTAATATGTAGTTTGTTTCCCAAAGCGACTGAAACACTTATAAGTAAGTATTTTGGAACATATAATCACATTTACAGTGTATGAACTCAGTACCTATGTCTATTGTAGATGTTGCTGCTGTTGTTGTGGTCGTGGTGGAAGTAGTTGTCGTGGTTCCTGCATTATTGTTACCGCCTGTGTTAGTGCCACCGTTGTTGGTACCCCCGTTGGTTCCACCATTAGTGCCTCCGTTAGTGCCGCCGTTTGTCTGAGTCGGTGCCTTGGTTGTGCAGGCAGTTGACGACACACTGATAACGGCCGGCTTGTCGCTCTGCTTGGAGCCCGGTTCCAGTCCTCTGTCTTTGGCATATACTCTCAGAACGCTGGACTGACCCGCGGGGATCGAACCTGAAACAGGGTTACTGTAACCTCACAGCAAGACACCACTAGCTCCTCACAGGAAGACGAGCCATATGTGGATTGTGGATTTGTTAAATACATTTCATTCAAATTGTTGATTTATTAAATGAAAACGAACGAAAACCTTTCGAAAATATAATCATATCATTTGTGTCATATATACTGAAGATATAAGCATGTTATCATGCTTATTTACGACATTAATGTTTCTAACTTTGAGGACGAGGACTGTAATCTCACAGCAAGACACCAATACCTCGAGAAGATGAACCATATTTGGATTACGGAAATGCAACATAGAGAATACTGTTTCAAAACAAAATATTATCATCTGCATCATACAGGCTGAAGAGTGAAAATATTATTATGTCAGCATGGTTATTTACTATATCAATGTTTCCGACAATGAGGATGAGGTGCTCATGCAGTTTTACAAGAAGACAAAGTGACAATTTGGACAAAATGAATCTGTTGTGTATTCAATATTCATCCGGGACAGCGCTTACTCAGGATGTCTCCAGTGCAAGATCGAAGTAAGTAAAATATATATAAAGGATTCGTTACGAGTGTTTTTGAATATGTAAAATATCAACCGAGTCTAATATAATAGCTATTTGTCGATCCTTGGCGAGACAAATACCGATTATCATAGACGAGGTTAATAGTTTACATTTTCAAAAACACTCTTTACGAATTCTATTCATCATATAACGTCTCATTTGTCTTTTTATTGCTTAATTTTGAAAGATCGATGTTGTCAATTCACAAACAAACGCGCATTAATATGTGAATAGGCTCAATCGTAAGGATCACTGATCCCGAGAAATACCACTGCGCCAACAATTGTTTTTGTATGTGATAAATCCTCTATCTATGAAATACAGATATAACGGTGCCTGAGCGCTTGTTGTCGATGACAACATTGTCGTCAACATCAAAAGAAGCCATTGTGTAAATATTTGATCACTTGATCAGATTAAAGTAGTTCAATTTCCGGTAACCTCATTTGCATATGCATGCACTCGTGTAATACGTATTTATATGCGATGAGCTTATCTAAGGGATACCACGCATAGTTGTATATCGGAATATCCCTGGATAATGTGTATTAATTAACAGTTCTATAAATGACACCGGTTCGTCCCTTTATATACTAATTTTGAATGCGTGGAACCTATTTACACTGCGGTTAAACTGTCTTTGCAGATTACCGTTTGTACAATTTATACAGTCAACTAGGTGGAACCATGATTTGTTTACGAGATAGGGAAGGGCAGACTGCACAATTACATTTTTGTGGGGTTGGGGTGTATTTTAGTACACCTGCACGTAACTTTCAAAGGGAAGGGGACACACTGGCTGATTCCAGTCTCAGTGGGGGAAGTGAGGGGCAATTTTAGTTCACCTGTATGTAGCATGACTGTCAAAAGGGGACCTGGGACCTGGATCCGTATATGGACTATTCAGAAGTGAACTGCCAACGGCAGACAGGACACAGATGACAGAGAATGTCTGTAATGTCTAATGTGTTAAAGCATTAGCTATAGACATTCGGTCTCCTCAGATTTGCAGTTGGCAACTGCATAATGACAGCAAACGACGATACGTTTGTACTTACCTATCAGATACACGTCGCCCTTTTCGGTTACGGAAATATGTACGTTGCTATCTGCCTCAATGTAGGTGTCATTGTTCAGCTCAAACCCCGAGTCCACTGTGTCTTCAGCTTGGACAGAACCCAGCTTCTTGCCACCTGGTGTACATTCACTTACGGACCACGACAGCGTGTATTTCTTGAAGACGGGCGCATTGTCATTTGCATCTTTAACCCTCAACCTCAGATTGGCTATGTCCGTCAGGCCTTTGGGATCGCTTACTTGAACCTTTAGCAAGTACTCCTTAGGAAACGTTGTATCAACATCATAGTTCTCGATGGAGCTTATGACGCCTGTGGAGACGTCGATGGTGAAATATTTCAGTCCTCTCTTCAGTTTGTAGGTGATGGTATCGTTGTCTTTGTCTGTTACTGTGAAGCTAGGCTTGAATGTAATCTGTTCAATATAACATGTTATATCCATTTTAAAGTCCTCAAATTGTAAATATTTAATATTTTGATATTGATCTGACTAAAAAAAACAACATATATTTTGTGCCAGATGTTTTCAACTTTTTCAGAACAATTTTTAACAACGCCCAAAAGTTATCAATAGCAATGTTAGAACTTTCTTGTGCATGTACATAGTGAATGTCTAGTAAATAGGAGCGTTGTATCACACGTTTTACTGTTCGAGTGTACTAAATCCGACTTACAAGACCTTCATATACTTCTTGGATCAGCTCTTTCGGAGTGATGGCCGGCGGTTCGTTCACGTTTGTGATGATGATGTTGAGGTAATGTTTTATTGGTGGGCAGTAACCATTGTCAGGCCATATAGTCATGTTGATAACTCTTCGATCCTTATCTTCATAGTCCAGAGCGCTTCTCACAAGCAATTTATCTGTTCGGCAACGATTGGATACACATTATTCATACATTAACCAATGAGTTTGTCAGACAATGACACATTTTTAAGATGGAATGTTACATAAATATTTCACGAATTTCATAAACACTCTTGAAACGCATGCAACAAATATATTAATGTTAATGCATTATTGTTGAGATATGTATGATCGTGGTTATTGTATTTATATTCTGAGTGATTCAGGAGGTTTGTCTAACTATTTTTCATCCCATGTTATATATTTTGTGCGTAGTCAGGGGGACGTAACCCGCACTGTACTTAGGTGGCGCCCCGTTTCTGTTCTTGATTTAGGTCATCATTCGCTTGATCAGACTCGATGTCGGAAGAATTTTGAATTTTGAATTCGGATCTGTTTTAGAGAACCAACACGTGAGTACCCAGGAGGATACTCCAAGAGAGTTATTCGGTTCCGCACTTCGTAGACCTAAAACATTTCCCCCTGCTCCACCTCAACGCTTTCAAATTTAATTGTGTACTTATATAAGATGATATAATATACGAACTGAAAAGAAACTTACTCTCGACGAATTCAAATAGATAATAAGCAGTGAGAGGTTTGGTCGAAAACAGTATAGTATCATTGGGTGTAGTTGGTGACAGCTGCAGTGCCAAGACTTCATCTCCTACCGCCTTGTCTTCAGGAACTTGAAATTCCTTGTTTATATTGGACACTGTCGGCGGTGTATACACTAGAAACAATAAAAGACACCATTTCTTTACCGTTGTGAGCAGCGTTACTTCTGCTCAACGGCAAGTTCTGATAATTTCATTTAAACAGCAAGAACTCCACATATTATACAATACGAAGGTATATGTTATCATTTCTGGTGAGATTGAAATGGGCAAATTGATGAAGTCTAGGCGTCCTCTGTGCATACATATGCATGTACTTGCCATAAACACAATTCCTGTACATCAAATCTTGGACTGGTGTCCTATCGTTCAGCCCAAAATCCAAATTTTCCTGTTCCCACTCAGCCCAAAACCGCTGAAGCAGAAACGGGCTGTTGTTTTGAGAAGAGGACAGAACCAGTGGCTATAGTCTGTATTTCAGAAGGCGAACACTTTTCATGGTCAGTGGTTGTGGTTAAGCATAGGCATTCAGAATCTTCAGTCCAGTTCCAACACAATGTCATTGCCGTGGAGCAGTTTGCAGATTCTGCACCACACCTAATTTATATTTAAATGCTGGTTGTTATGGAACATATCTTATATACTTCCCACATTTATGTTGATGTTATATTTATATATTCGTAAATATTTCAATAATGTTCTGTGATGTACATTATTAACAGGTTTGCACAATGATGTATGATGTTAATATAAACGCTGTTCTGAATGCGTTTAAGCATATTTATCTGTTGATTTGTATGTAAACTGAATGTAGGACATACATGTACACTCATGTATATTTCTCTCAAGTGCATAACTATTTAGACAATGTTCTGTGATGCACTTTATTATTGCTGTCGTTCTATGATGTATGATGTTAATGTAAACGCTGTTCTGAATGTGTTTAATCATATCTGTCTGTTGATTTTTATGCAAACTGGATGTAAGACATACATGTATATTTCTGCCAAGTGCTGTGTGTAAGTAAATTGACTGCAATGTAATGAAATGCAACTAAATAAATGCATAGTCAGAAACGGACTATTGTCATTTTTCCATGACACCCCATTGTCTGTCCATTCTGCAAGCATTCCCAAGTAGCCCAAACGCAATGTTGGTCTAATAAATTAGTTTGGCAAGATTTTGGGCTGAATGGGAGTGAACCCAGGACCCTTGGACTATGGACTTTCTGTTGTATCTAAACGTACCGTCAAAGTTGCATGTGACACTCTTTGGTCCCAGGGTAGGATTAACACCATCACTAAGGCTGATATGGAACTTGATCTGTGGGGTGCACTCCACTTTCAGAGTGTTTTTAGCTCGAATAATACCATCCTCTGAAGACATCGGTGAGATCATATTAGCATACATATTACCACCTCGCCTGCTCAACACACAAATCAATTAGACTTACAAGAGACTTAAATCAAATATTAACCTTCTCTGTTTACCCTGGACTTAGCTGGTGGTGGCGAGACAATTACAGGGCTGCTCTTCCCACAATAATTACATGTGCAAGCAATTAGACACCCCAAAAGTGTTGACATAAAATGTGTTAAGACGAGCTATATATCTGTCAAGGAACACCTAAATATGTTGGATTTCGTGTCCAAATCCTACCGTATAGGTTTCAATATTATTTGGACTGCAGTCAACCACACCGCCATTCATTGCTTATCTGCTTTGTTTCTGATCATAACAGCATATTCATCAATACAAAATCTATGCAATGGAGAGTCCATTCTGAAATCTGATTGATAAAGGGTTTCTTCGTAGCGCATACGTCTGGTCCGAGCTTTGCTGATTACTAATTAAAGGTTCGAAATGTTAGCAATACCCACAAAAAAAACTACTTTGAAAGTTGTCACTACGGATACGTGGTTGCCACCTAAGGCACCTGATTAATGATAATCCCCGAGCCGAATTCAGTTGTTTTGTAAATGAAAAGTCATGGATTGGGGAGAGCAAGCTATCAACGATATGAATTCCGTGGCCAAGTGCCTTTCTTATATGGCATTGAGTGACAAAGTGAAAAGGAGATCTAATTGTTAAAACATGTGCCAAGAACTGGAATGCAATTTTGAATTATTCTTCCATAAGTCTGTGACGATCCGTCAGACAGCAACTACCCCACCTACTCAAACTGTATTGAAATAAGTAGAAATATACCAGGTCTAATACAGAATCGTCTGTGACGACAGCTCAGATTAACAAACTAAATCATCTACTCAAACTGTATTGAAATAGGTAGAAATATACCAGGTCTAATAAAGAAATCGTCTGTCACGACAGCTCAGATTAACAAACTAAATCATCTACTCAAACTGTATTGGCATAAGTAGAAATATACCAGGTCTAATAAAGAAATCGTCTGTGACGACAGCTCAGATTAACAAACTAAATCATCTACTCAAACTGTATTGGAATAAGTAGAAATATACCAGGTCTAATAAAGAAATTGTCTGTGACGACAGCTCAGATTAACAAACTAAATCATCTACTCAAACTGTATTGGAATGGTAAGTAGAAATATACCAGGTCTAATAAAGAAATCGTCTGTGAAGACAGCTCAGACCAAAAATACATCATCTACTCAAACTGTATTGGAATGGTAAGTAGAAATATACCAGGTCCGATGGCGAAATTGTCTGTGACAGGTTCTGTTTTCATGCTGAAGTACAGTGTATCATTATCGGGGTCGGCAGCTGTTGCACCGTCGAAAACGATGTCGCCTTGCTTAGTGTCTGCTTTGATCGGATCCTGCTTACATTTATCTGCAACACCAATAGAAATATAACGTGCAGTTTAACCAAGCCTTTCTGAACACTCAGAAACGTGTCATTATACAGAATCGTACAACAATGTATCAATCAAATATACAAAAAAAAGCTTTCTACTCTCGAGTGCCGTAACAGGCCTTGAAAAACTGATGAGATTATAATGGACAAATAAAGAAAGTTTCGCTGTCCTCTGTATGACATCCATACTGACTACATATTTACCATAAAAAGAATTCATGCATATGTAATATTTGTCTGTAGGCTTTAAAGTATTGCTGAACTCGGTGTAATAGTTTCGTGTGACACTCTGTGGTCCTAATGTATTAATATTACTAATATTGCATGTTCCATTTTAGTCATATTGAACATCTTATGTTGGAACAAAATTTAATATCAAAATGTCAAATGATGTCTATATATTGATGTTCATGTTTTACTTTCTGCCTTGTAGCGCTATAATCTCACACTTTCTTACGTCAAAAATAATTACAACATGTAGTGAAGTATAGACAAAGTATCCCACCTGTTGTAAGATCAAACGTTGGTATTTGGTTTGTCAACACACGCACTTGTACAACCGCTGTATCGTTGTCCCCGTTAGCATCGGTACAGCGTACAGTGATATTGTAGCTGTCAGTGGCACTGTACGACAAAGAGCCTTCACCAGCAAGGTACTTCAGGCAGTATCCTGGCATAAATATATTGCTCGGAATAGAGTCTATGTTATATATCTATAATGGTTCTGGGGAATTTGCTAGCAACTGATGGTTAGATATGCCACACCACGCGTACGGGTAGGTGTAGGAGAAGTATACTGCATTCAGTACATAAATTATGATAGTATCAATACAAATATACAGTCACTGACAACAGCCACTTACATGAGTGATGTATTATTTGTGTCACAGTCATGTTGCATCTTCAGCATTACTGTTTGTCTCAAATTTCTTTTTATATTCCATCAACATCTCCTTTTGAAATAATGTCACAAAACAAATTCGATTAGCAAAGGTTAGTATGGTAAATAGATGAATGAATGAATGAATATTTTTACCTATGGCGGGGTCCTCTTGATAGACCTGAAAGCAGTTTGCACACTTGGCTGCTGGCGGGGCTACTTCTATAAGTGAGACTTCCATCAAAAGGTCGCTTTGACAGTCTATGCAGGTGAGCACTTCATCGCTCTTTCTCTTCTCATGTATGTTACTTACTATTGGTTTACCTTGAATCTGGGGCACCTACACATCGTTAATAGAAACACGGAGAACTTAGTTCAATGATACATTACGGTAAATGTAATCTTGCCTGTATTTACCAAACATGAGCAAAGGAATAACAAATATAATATATTTTTTTTAAATAACTGCATTTTGAAAATAATTCTCAAACGATTAATCAATAGCCGTGAACTTTACTAATCCTAGAAATCAGTTTTGGGTGATGTATCTGACCTTCATGTTTCTGCTATGTATACGAGTTCGCTGCAAAAAATATATATTCAAAACCCCAGTAACTGGCAAGCTTTTAAACTCATTTTTCGAAATAATCATTTAGTTTCATCTCAATCTCATGAAAATTCAACCTTAATAACACGATATTTAAAAGAAAGTTGTACAAGAAAGCATATTTACCAAAAACGTATATTTACATTTTCTCTGACTTACCGCTTTCACTGTGTTCACAAGCAATGCACAGAATAAACCAATTTGCACAAGAAGATTCATGACTGTATTATGTAGTTACAGCGAACATTTGGAAGTTCATTTCAGAAAATCTGAAAAGTACATGCAGTTCCGGAAAACAATCTTCACGTGTATTCTCTTTGCATAAACAGGTCCAATACGGTTTCAAAGCCTTAACCCAAGTAAACTGTACACGTAAGTCGAACCCGACCTTATCAAATAAGAATGTGTCTAATGAGTTTTGAGAAACCAGCCTGACATAAAATGTATTTTGTAAATCACGTTTATAAACCATCGGGTTAAGTGTGTAGGATAATTTAGAAAGGTACGAACATTATCTCTTGTGTGCGTTATGTTTGCACAAAATTCATAATATTTGCGTTTCTATGCAAGTCCTCTGTTTGTCTTCAACCAACGTCACTGCTCAATATTAATGGGCTGGGTTTACTGTGTTTAAATGTCTCTGCTAACTCTCACCTATACAAAATAAGTTTACTAGTACCTCGCGCTCACCAACTTCTCTTCTGGGCATAGTTCCAATACCTGATAATGTGAAATCACTTCCAGAATAACCCCTTTGATCATAGTGTGTAAAAATGTGATTATCTTGAGAAGTGAACTGCTGTTACCTACTACAGACATGGTGTGTACGTTTGTACCGATGGATGTGTTGTGTGGGCATGGGGAGAACACTGGCGTTTGCAGGTAGAACTACACACACCAAAATGGCAAATTCTGTCTTTGTGATGAAAGGAGTTATCGCAGCGTGTGTTCGCTTGCTTCTGTAATACTATCAGTATTTTAATAGAATATTTAAATGGACATAAATAAAAACAGAGATGATGTATGCAGGTCGTACAAAGGCGCGATTGTCATATACTCTTCACAAAAGTACGGATATTGAACTTGCAAGGTCAATAACGAACTAATGATAATAATAATTGGCCCAAAACTAGTTTTATCTTTACAAAGAAGGAACTGAGTAAACAATTTCCTTACCTAAATAGTTGCTCTTCCTGTCATGGTCCGTGAAAGAAGGAATGGGTAAAAAAAAAAGAACTTGAAAGTAGTTTGCGTCAGTAGTGCGTAATGCCCCTGTTATTGGCCAAACACTCATTAATTCCTTGAGACATCGTGCGTTTGAGTCTTCCTATGATAACTTGATGCAGTCTGTCGCATTCTTCCACAAACGCCTTGCCAAGTTCATCTAGCGTGTCTGGTGGTATTTCACGTTGATGCACACGGCGACCCAAGATGTCTCAGACATTTTTAATGGGGGAAAGGTCAAGGCTCATTGCTGGTCAGGGTATCCTATGCATATTGTGCGGGTAAAAGTTGGATATTGACTATTCTTGCACAGTGAGCACGGGCGTTGTCGTCATGAAAGACAAAATGGCGCCCCTCACGTCATGCAAACAGGACAACACATAAGGTGTCAGTATGTTATCCCGTTATTACTGGCCCGTAACTCTTCCTTGCACGATTTGGAGTGGGGTTCGGTTGGTCATAGTGATCCCACCCACACGCCATTATAGACACACCACCAAATCAGTCATGCTGCCTCAGGTTAACATTGGCATGGCGTTCGTTACGACGTCGCCAGATGTGACCACGCCTATCAAGGAAGTCTAAAGTGTACCGGGACTCATCTGAGAAAATTACACGTGACCAAGGACGATTCCTCAGTTCCTGCGTTGTGTGCACCATTAGCGTATTTGGCAATGTGACGTTTGGTCAATGACGGTACTATACGAGGCCGGCTAGCATGAAGGTTTGCATCGTGTAGACGATATCTAATCGTCTGATCTGTCACGCGGATACCAGTAGCCTGATGTAGGTTTGCAGCAATAGAATTTGCTATTTGAGTGCGATTTCTCAGAGCCTAGGCACAAATCAACCTATCTTGGGTTCTTGTGTTGACCATGGACGCCCTCAACGGCGTCGATCATTAACATTATGGGTTTGGTGCTACCTGCTCTATAATCTGTTAATCACAGACTAGGAAACATTGAGGAAATTGGCAACCTCAGACTCACGGCTGCCAGTTTCAAGCATACCAGTGGCTCGTAGATATTCAGCATGTTGGAGCTGTCGCATGGCGAAAAAACAACAATCAAAGAATGTCTCAGATAAACAAAATCAACAGTCAATAGCTATCAGAATGAAAAAAATCTCGATCGCAAGGGAGTAGATAACCTTTCTCTAAAGCGTCAAATTCAAATATGCGCCCGGCCACGTGTTCGGGATTTTCACGTGCTGTACGTGCGCACAATTATTTGCGTTTTGGTGCTCGGTTGTAGAGCAATTCATGTTCTCTTCATTGCAGTGGGTGAGTGTATCCAAAACAAAATCATTTGTTTTGTTATTTACCTTGAAATTCCAATATCAACTACTTTTTTAAGAGGTTTTGAGGATTACGAATGGTCATAACCTCGAGGCAAAGAGGTGGCTATTCCAAACGTGACAAAACCGACATCACTCCTTTCATAAAGCTTAGCTTATATGTCGACCTTGCGTCGAGCAGGAACTGGCAGCAGCTGACTCAGCGGCGCGTGTGCGCGGACGACATTGGGGATCTTGTAACTGACTTCCAACTGCCAGGAACTAGTTGCAGCCGTATCCTAAGGGTCGTGCATGTCTGCTCCTGCGTCCAGGTGCCGACTGTATACAGCTGGACGCAAGAGACATATGCGCTGTTACGACTGCTAGCAACTGTATCCTGACAGTAGCATATCATCGCCTTCATCTTCAGTCGTGGTCGACATTTAACTAGTCACCGTCAGTTCCATCGCGTCGTGGTCGACATACGCTAGGCTTAAGAGTAGTGAACATTATGTAATAGCAAGCCATAACTACAATAACATGAGCAGCTATACAGTGTTGGCACTTTGCTGTGTACTGTGTATTGGTTAATGGCCTTTATTTACAAATAAACGTCATCTCTTACGTTCATGTCAAGTGTGTTTTCTGCGCGTGAAAAGTAAACACAACACTATTGTCTAGATCTACATGAAATATGGGCTCAGTCAATGAGTAAATTATCTGAAAGTATCAGTCCTTCTATAAATTGACTGATTCCTTCAGGCACTTTATAGCTTTTCTGAAAACTTCAGTCATATTACAAACTGATTGAAAAATGGACCAATGTAGTGAATAGATTGTTTCATTTTGATTACAATAAAATAATTATTTATTCTTTCTGTATTCATATCATGCATGAATTACGTTACACCAGCAATGAATGTAAGTCACAATTTACCACGATCAGTGTTTGTTTGGACTTGTCACACTGGAATAGCATCTGCTATTACATATTTTCACCCCGGACTTCAAGCACGTATACTTGTTTGCTCTTCACTATAGCTACTTCCTTCTTTTAATACAGTTGCATTCGTAAGACCCATGTCCGCCATACTTTGACCCTTCTTGCAGGGTTTGTCTTAAACTCACTTCCTTGTGTCTTGAAATGCCGCTTAGTGTGTAAAGATGCTGAGTGCACATGTCAGGCTGATATTTCTGGCATTGCATCCTTTCAGAATAACGGCATGGACTGAAAGGTGCTACAAATCATTTTCGTCTCTGCCACCAAGGATGTTGCAAATGTAACCTTTACCACGGTCTATCAACTGGGACTGTAGCTGTAACATACCCACCGCATGTTCAAATCGACTACATTTTACCATCTATTGGGCCATCTAACTGGCTGTCAGTTGCTATAGTGCTGCTAAAATATTTGTTGTTATGAACTGACTGGATTTGGGTCGATCACTCAGTTTACAGGATTTGAGTCGTTTAACAAACTCATCCTCTTTGACAATCGCCCTGGAATTCACACTACGACGTAGTATACCAGCACAATTCAGTCAATTAAATGCGAGAATGAGAAAAGGACATTTTGATACATGATGGTATTTGGACAACTGACTTTAGATATGACACTATTGCTAAAATGCCGACATTGCCAACACTTTGCATATTGTTCAAAGGTTATTCTCGTATGAGCTCTCAGTGTAGGTCCTGCACAGGAGGGGAAGGTTTCAGTGTGAGTACCATGACTGGAATATCCTCGACGCTAACGACTCAAGCTACATTGGACGAGACCGTTAACATCAGACTGGTTGAGCTGTTAAACATAATACAGGGCTGCCTAATTTGGATCTGCAGAGTGATGTAGTTTGAGTGATGTAGAGTGATGGACTCTCGACCGTGTAATCCATCGACTTTTGACACATACGACGGGCCACTATTCTCATACTTTCACTTGGTGAATGAAAAGGAAATCTACGATCTGACTGTAAAATGTTCAACTAAGAGTTGTAGTTTAGATCCAATTCCTACTTCCCTTACAAAACCATGTCTCAGCGATATCGTCCCTGTTATTACCATCATTGTTAATGCCTCACTCTCTACAGGAATTGTCCCAAGACAGTTTCAAAATGCCGTTATTACGCCCCTATTGAAAAAGCCTGGACTGGATCCTAACATTCTAAAATATTATAGAAAAGTATCAAGTCTACCTTTTACTTCCAAGATCCTAGAGAAAGCTGTTCTTAACCAACTACAAGAACACTGTCTGATAACGGTTTGTTCGAAATCCATCAGTCTGCCTACAGGAAATGTCACAGCACATAAACCGCTGTGCTCAGCGTTGTCAATGGTCTTCTTGAAAAAAACCCAGACAAAAGACTTGTCTCTTTGATGGCATTGTTAGACCTCGGTGCAGCGTTTGACACGCTAGACCATTCGATTCTCTTAGTGAGATTAGAAAAGACTTTTGGGTGTCGAGGACCTGTTCTCAGCTGGTTTTCTTCCTATGTCAATGATCGGCATCAGTCAGTTGTTGTTGAGAATATTTCCTCAGCCCCTACACCACTCGTGTACGGTGTCCCACAGGGGTCTGTTCTGGGACCTGTTTTATTTACTTTATATTCTCAACCTCTGTCTGATGTCATTACATCTCATGAGTCTGATTTTCATAAGTATGCTGATGATACCGAGCTTTCTCTCAGCGCACTGTTGCAAGATTTTAGCCTTGTTCAACTGGGCATTCAGAACTGTATAGGAGATGTGATTTCGTGGATGAATAGTAACAAGTTGATGTTAAATGCAGATAAGACCGAAGTCATGCCTGTTGCATCTTCGAAACATCTAAAACTATTAGACAATAAGTCAACCAATATTGGAGGCAATGATATACAACACAAAAACACTGTAAAGTATCTTGGTGTCCATATTAACAACACTCTTTTTTCAGGATCAGATAAGCAGTATATGCTGTGCCTGTTTTCTTGAAATTAGACGCATTTCATCAATCGGCCCCTTTCTTTCAGAAACCTCATGTTCACAATTAGTTAATGCATTAGTCATCTCCGGTTGGATTATTGTAACTCTGTTCTCGCTGGTCTCCCTTCAGAACAATTGGGCAGGCTACAAAATGTTTAAAAGCGTGCCGCCCGACTGATTCTCAGGAAAAGAAAACATGATCACGTTACACCCCTTCTTAGACATCTTCAATGGCTATCAATCAAATTTAGAACTATGTTCAAAATTGCAGTTTTCGCTTACAGACATTGTGTTGGTTCCGCTCCACCCTATCTCTCATCAACTCTTACTACGTACTATCCTACACGTGCTCTCAGATCTTCTGGCCAAAAACTATTTTAAAAAAACTAAACGTAACTTGAAAACTGTTGGGGAACGTTTTTTCGGTTACCTAGCCCCGTCTATATGGACCTCTCTCCAATCCTCCTTTAGAAATGCTGAAACTGTTTCTGTTTCTGTGTGTATATATGTATGTATGTATGTATGTGTATGTGTGTGAGAGTGTGTCTGCGTGCGTGCATTCGTATGTATGTATGAATGACTGATGTGAGATGGCGCAATGAGTTATTATTGTAAGAATTGCGCCTAATAGATATTGTTATACATTGCCGACATCTTTTTGATGAAGTGTGATATAAAAACATACCGGGATTGGACAAAGCCTAACATTATTTGGTATCGTTTCTTTTACACTTCAGTGTATTTTGATTATTATTACTGGACGTTAAGTGTAATATATTTCGATAATTATCAATCTTATTTTATAAGTGAATCATTGGTAGATCCAGGGGCG
>JAUELE010007006.1:0-16978 GCA_031471655.1 Diodora aspera
TTTAATTCTGAATTTCATTAAAAAAAATTGTATCCATGTATTTAGTTGTAATTGTCGATGATCTTCTGATCATACGATAGTTTTCCTATTTTGGCCGAAGAGCAACCCGCTTTGCCCTTCTCATGACTGGCCGCCATTTCTAGTCGCATTCTGACTACATCGGATATTTCCGTTACAGTTACTGTTAACATTAATCTTTCGCGGCAACGTACGGAACGGGCCGAGTTAGACCGATTGATAGTCGACAATCTTCGTAGATTGGTACCCTGTCCTTAGCTGCGCTTACGCCGTAGCTGCACAAAGTTTAGTGCAACTAAGGACAGGAAACCAGTTTAAGATCTTTGTTTCTTTCCCTCATAAAAATTGAAATTTTTGCTAGGTGGTATAAAGACAATATCTTCCAGATATATTACAATAAAAAAAGAAAGTACCGTAATTTTTCAGCACACGAAATATTGCGGGTCTCGTCCTGCAGACGTTCGGGGGCAAATAGCTCTCTGTAAAATTGCAGGTCACGTCATTAAGCCAAAAAGTTTTTCCAGTAATTTTGCGGGTCCCGTCACTAAGTGGTTAATGAAGAATTTTCCAATTTAGTTGCCTTGCACGACAAGCATGGATTTACTGGGGCTCTATTCTTTCTAAGCGTGTGTGGTGTCTTGTACAGCGCTAAATCCATGATTGTACCCAGTTTCAGCTGGGTTGACTGAGGCAGTTACGAGCAAAGTCACTTGCTCAAGGTGACATCACTGACATTGTGACGTCACTATGATGTCTTGATTATGTCCGCGTCTCAGTGCGAGGCAGGGAATTCGAACCCTTAAAGGACTGAGAGCTTTTGCAACGCCAGCCATCCAACTATTACCAGGGCTGAATGTTGCTTATCTTTTCAAGTGAGTGAGCAACATGCGGTGCAGGAGACTAACTCACCAACGTGGCACTACCTCACTCTTCAGAAGCCCCACACGGTCACAACAAGAAATCAACAGTTAGAAACGTTAGAAGGAAAAGTTCCCCATTTCTACTGGCTGATTTAATGTGTTGTTTAGTTGCTCTGATAAAACACCCAGTAACACACCTCTTTAAGCTGTTCAGTCTGTTTTCGGAGTACAAGGACTTTCTCCACTTCGTTGTCCACCCATTTCTTCTGCTCTTCAAACTTCTCAAGGTTCTCCCTGCAAACAGAAAATCACAAGCATTCTGTCAAAAGGTAGTCTCTCAGATTTGACAGGTGTGACCACACCCATGCACCCATGCCAAGTGGCATGAGCAACCACTTCAATCATGCTTCTCACTTCAAATTATGCTTCTCACAAGCACTACAAATCATGCTTCTCACAAGCACTTCAATCATGCTTCTCACAAGCACTTCAAATCATGCTTCTCACAGTACTTCAAATCATGCTTCACACAAGCACTACAAATCATGCTTCTCACAAGCACTACAAATCATGCTTCTCACAGTACTTCAAATCATGCTTCACACAAACACTACAAATCATGCTTCTCACAAGCACTACAAATCATGCTGCTCACAAACACTACAAATCATGCTTCTCACAAGCACTTCAAATCATGCTTCTCACAAGCACTTCAAATCATGCTTCTCACAAGCACTTCAAATCATGCTTCTCACAAGCACTACAAATCATGCTTTCCATTATCTAAAGGTAGCTACAGCAAAACCAGTCACCCCTGCTGACTGACTAGACCTGTACAAGTTTTAAATACATGAGACTGTTAAAGATGTACTGACTATACCTGTACAAGTTTTAAATACATGAGACTGTTAAAGATGTACTGACTATACCTGTACAAGTTTCAAATACATGAGACTGTTAAAGATGTACTGACACAATGAAAATACCACCATCTTCTCATAAATACTTCAACTTACCTAGCAAACTATCCTTCAATGAAAATACAAATTTTATCTACAAGAAAGGCCAACATTTCCTACGGCGATTGAGACATAGGAAAAATGCATAGGGTTTGAATCACTGTTTAATAAAATTATAAAATTAATTTCCTCACATTTTATATGTATCAATATGGTATGATACCATAAACCTAACATTTGGTATGAATTGTGATAACTGCGTTTATTTTAAATACTTTATAAACATACCGGTAAACGGGAAGGATTGTAACATCGACAAGCACGTGGCGTGTATAGAAGTTTAGCGAAGGACGGAATCATTTTAATTTTTTCCAACCGATTAACTTGAGTGAAGAGTGTATAATAGAACTGGCACATGTAAATAACTGCATTTTAACGTGCAAACATCTCTAGATTAGTCTTTCGGTAGATTTGTACGTGACGTGTGCGCTATATATATGAACAGCCATTTCAAGCAGTCTGCATTATTGCAGGTTTCCATTTCTGAGACTACTTGGAATTAAAATCAATATTAAACCTTATTTATACAGTCAGCTAGTTGTTGAAACAACTTGAGTAGAAACTTGCCACTGAACCCCGCTGGCTAGACCTGGGGACAGTCACTTATAAATATTTTGATATTTATATAACTTTCAACGTTGCTTGCCATATAAAGCAATCTAATTTGGTTGTTAAAGAATACAAATAAAAAGACAGGAACACAATTATGAACCATTCTGATAATGACTAATTTCTATAACTACATGTACTCTTTTGTTGTCTGAATCACATTCCAAAACAGAAATAATTAGTACATGGTTGACTGGGTACGTTTTGCTATTTATAACATTTGTCGCACCGTTTCATGAATTTTGCATGAACATGGGTGAGAGTTCATTTTCTGAAATAAGCAGCCCCCGTAATTGGCTGATCTAACGTCTGCTGTTGCAGATATCAGTTTGAATAAATCCAATTCTTGTATCTGCAGAAAACAGTGATACTTTGTTCATCTCTTAATTAATTAATGGACCCTGACATGATGTTGCGTCCCCATGAGATATGGTTGAACTATTACCCAAAACCATGTAAAACTCAAAACCACTCATTTCTTTAATTTCTGTAACCGACATGGTTTTTTTTATGAACAGAATAGCTTCAAACATCTTTTACTGCAACCTGTTGTACATACATGACCACAGATTACTGTTTATCTTTTCACACAAAAAAACATTTAAAACGATTTTTTTCAACCAGTGTTTTGTGTATTTCTAAGAGCAGGGCTAGTTCCGAAATATAAAATGAAACCATCAGAAGGTGATTCTTTCAATTTTCCTTACTGAAACTGAAGGTAGTAAAGTACCAGAATAGTGAGTTAACCTCGTGTTCATTAATTGAGACAACTAATCGATTTAAAAGGCGGCATTTTGTTTTGTTTTTTGAAGCGTCAGTGTCGAAATGAGACCATACGGTGGATCGTTTTCCATCCATCTTCTGGTTTGAAATTGAAAGTGGGAAGGCGAGTTTAGAGTTATCTCCCCTTTTCGGGTACTCGAGTCCTTGAAAACGGATTCGAGTCCTAACGTACCCGACCCGTTATCGAGTACTCGAGTACCCGTCACGGTCCTACTTTTATGAGCAGATTCGTGATCGTCAGTTTGGCATTGTCATACTATCGTAACATACTGTTATCTTGGCGTTTGTATTACACTTGAAAATGTTGACATGGTTATAATCTCTTCAGTTTGAGAGTTATTTTCAATACAAACATGTATATGGTTATTTGGTCATAGCAAATTAAGCATATTTTAAAATACATTTGATAAAGTGTAACACATTGACTATGTAATTACGTAACCGACTTAAACAGCTATTATAATACAAACGCGTTTTTGTTGTTGAATTTAGATTGGTGATAAAAAAATTATAGAGGATAACATGTTGTATCATGCCAATGGTAAGGTTTGGCCCAGAGCCTACACAAACGTAGAGTAAAATATAGTCTCTGAAGTAAGATTAATATTTCTATTTAAAACAAAAATTAAATTGAAACGATATACATTTGTAATACAATAAATAAAAGTCCCAGAGAGTAAGCTCACAAGCTGCAGCTATTTAGACTGGGAAAATATCTAGACTGTGTGCTTGTCTCTGTTAGAATAAAACTTCAGGGTCTGGATGACAGACTAATACAAACGATGTCATTTAGTTATCAGGGTCTATAGTGGTTATACTTTCTACTTATATGCCAGTTGCTCCATCTAATGTACGTGTAGGTCCTATCATAAGTGTAATTATTGTCCTGGTGATAAAAGATTATTTGCTACGCTTTTCGGTGATCCCTTATTTTTTCCATCAATATAGTGCACTGTAACCGACTCCAAAATATACTGAATAATATATAAAACATACTGTTTATATTGAAAACATAACGGTGTTAAGTATCATTCAGCATGTCCACAGATTAGTTATTTATTGATTTGCAACGAAATTTATTTATTTATTTATTTATTTATTTATTTATTTAATTTATTTTATAAGTGTTTCCCAGCATACCTTTATTTTTACACCTCTTTTTATATATAAACATGATGTTGTATTCTAAACAGAATAAATTCTACGTAACATGTTATAACACAATTCTATTACGATCGCTTAACGATGACGTAACTGTAACTGTCTTGTTATGAATGTAATGAATTGTGTCAGACTGTGAGATGCCTTGACACACGAGCTAGGATTGAGGAAGTAACGCACGTACATGTAATGTCATTCTTATCTTTAGACAGATACTGACGGTAGGTCTATTTGTACTGCATGTACAGTGACTGTGGTTCGGAGTTTCCGACACGTGCTTAAAATAGAAATGTCATTCTGACAGGTACTGCTTTAAAGATGATAAAAGTTGGCGTAGTGTAGCAAGGAAAACTAGCGTTGTTTATGGTCGGTTAGTACTGTGGTGAAATATTCTGAAACTTGTGAAAGGTTGGAAAATTAGAAAGTGTGAGTATACCGCGCGGCATGTACACATATTTATACATGCATACTGCACAACTGTAACGCGTGGAAAATCGTCTTGCAGTGGACGGAATGAAAACTGACTTTTATATGTATGTATGTATGTATGTATGTATGTATGTATGTATGCGTGTATGTGTGTGTATGTATGTATGTATGCATGGAAACCTATGCATGTGTGTGTGGGTGTGTGTGTGGGTTGGCGGATAGGTGGGTGCGTGAGTGAGTGCGTATGCCCATGTGCGAGTGCGTATGCCCGTGTGTGCATGCATTTGTATGTACTTGTATGTAAGTGTGTCCGTTTGTCTGTATGTATGTATGTGTCTGTCTGTCTGTATATATATGTATGTAGGCTATGTTTGTATATATGTATTAATGTATCGTACATGTTCTGTCTGTATTCATATATGGTCTGTTTGTCTGCTTTAAATGTGTACACTCGTGTGTTTAAGTAGTGCGAGGGTGTGTGTGTGAGTGTGTACTGTATAGTGAAATAATTGAGATTACCCTATCCACAGCACATGAGTAGTTTTAGTCCACTGGTTGTTGTAGTCGTCAAGGAATGTTGTGATATGTATTCCCCTTGATAAATGTTTATTTGTGCAGTGGGCAAGTAATTTCCTTTGTATTTTCTCTGGTCAGTTGCCATATGATGAGAATTCTTAGTCGATTTGGCGAGACTGTATTCGACTTGCTGTTCAGACAAAGACTATGTTTGGAAACCGGTTGGTAAAGTGCTATGTTGCATGTCCTCTGTTAGATAAATGATGCCCGCCAAAAAGTTTTTATCCAATTGTTTTTCATTTTTGTTTCAGAATGGCTGCCAGCAAACCGCCTCCCCGCAGAGGAAAACAAAGTTACTCTAAACTAAAGCGCAAGTGTGTCAGTAAGAATGCTTTGTTTGTTGATGCCGACTTCCCTCCATCCAGTTCCTCCCTGTTCTACAGCAGACCAGCACCCGCAGACATTGTCTGGAAGAGACCAAAGGTAGGTCAACATAATCCTGGTGCAATAGACTTTGTTACAAGAAATTCAGGAGGCAAAAGGCGACGTAAAATAAGCTGACTTTTAGCCTACAAGAATTCATTATACAGATTGTTTAAAGCATACATTTTTAGTAGTTGTTGTATTATTAGTAGTCGTCATAGAGGTACCATAAGTAGTAGTAGTAGAAATTATGGTAGTATATAATAGTAATAGTGGTCGTAAGTATCGTAGTATTAAAGGTTCATAGTAGTAGTAGTTGTTGTAGTTTAGTGACCTACTTTGTAGTTGCATAAGAAAACGTCATAGGTGAAGAGATTATATAGTAGTAGTAGTAGTAGTTAAGAAGAGTACTGTTAGTAGTAAAAGTTGTGGTAGCAGCATAAGTAGCTAGTAAACAGTATGGCGTTAGTATAGTTGCCGCAATGGTAGCAGCAGTAGCAGCAGTTATAGCGTGTATTGTGTGTTTAATAGGAGTACATTTGTCAATACTTATATCATCTTGATATAATAGTTATTCATCTGGCTTTGACATTCACCACACGCAAAGAACATTTGGCATATATATAGTATCGAAACATGGTGCGTTGCCCTTAAGGAAGTACTTACCGACACTTGGCACATAATATAAAGCCACAGACAGTTTACGATATATTAAAGAGGTAGTTACAACACACGGTAACGATCATAATGTATTTTTACGATGGAATGAGTTTATTAAACAGTCTAACGAGGCTATCTTTCTAACTTTTAAAAACAGTCGAATCATGCGTACAGTAGACTTTCATCAAGTCCCTGTGACTGTGATTATACTAGAATGCCCTGTTTAAAATTATATCCCTTTAATATGCCATAGGTCACAGCATGGATAGGGTGATATGCATTACCGATACACATGGCAATTTACAATTAATAAAAGTGACTTAGAGACTTGACAAAAGTCTAAGTAGGATAGTGCAGTGATTTGTGGGCATATCCTCATTTGGTGGTTGTAGAACTGTAATATCCTGGAATACAGTCTGGTTTAGACATATACATGTACATCATGTAAAATAAACTTGAAAACTTCATTTGTCCGACATCATATCTTGTCTTCCTTACCATCATCTCCCTCCTACTAAGTCACGAATCAGCAGGATTAATTATATTTCACCTTTAAGCTTGATGCAAAATAAAAATGTGTAGATGTTGGAATAAATTCAGTTTTATATCAGCAAATCTAAAGTTTGTCTGGTTTAAAAATGTAACTTTAAATCTGTGTAATATCTTTCACCCACCATGAAGATAGGATCTTATTAATAGATAATTCTTGATGACTTGCCAAATGCATTGACAGGTTTACATTACCACCCAGTCTTGGGGGTGAACTCAGGCGCAGAAATTGACAGCAAAAGATAGTTTACATGAAATATCATGGCAGATGATGTATTGAGCTACAAATTGGAGATAGCAGATTGGAAATGTTGAGTGAATATACCAGTCTTTTTATTTGGTTACGTATTTGAAGTGCTGCAGGATTTTCTGTTTTATGCACTGACAATATGTATGTCAGAAAATGAGTTACTTGCTTGAGGTAATTTGTAAGCTGTGTGAAGAAAATTTGGTAACAATCCATTGTTGTATTGACACGTGATTGTGCACCCTGTGGGGTTCCCAGGGGTGTCACTCTAACACCAGAAAGAATAGGACCCCAGTATCCTTATGATTGCCGTAAGAGCAGTCTAAAATGAGGATCTTTTGCTTTCTCTTTCTAACTATCAATCCTGTGTTGGCCCTTTTCCTGATGTGCCTCTTGTACATCACATTGCACTATTGCTGAAATATTGCCCCCTGCAATGTAAAAATCAATTTCACACACTCACCTGATTGTGGAGGTGGAGCACCCAGCAGTGCGCTGGCCATTCAGGTTCTGGGTTCAAATCCTGTCCAGAGTTGCAGCCCGTACTTGTGCTCAGCCTGGACAGAAGACCTTAAAAGTTGTGATGATGAAGCTGATATATTGCTAAATGTTAGGTGAGTTGGACTTGTGCAGTATGCATTCATAGCAACTTCGTCTCTTTTCATGACAAGGCAGAGGACTTGTTTGTGTCTTCTTCTTCTTCCAAGCTGTTGCCACAGTTGTGTTGTCCCTTGTGTGAAGCTTAAGACTTCATTTAAATTTTGAACACTTGGCTGTTTACAGTACAAGTGGCAACTATTAATTCTTGTTGCCCCTGAAAGAAGTACATAGAAAAGAACAAACCTTGTACTTAGCCATGTGAACTTAGTGATGAGTAGGTGATCATGGGCAGTTGAATAAATTTAGCACCATGAGTGTTAAAGGGCTTTGCCTTATTGCTTGTTCTTTTATGGTCACTGTCTTCCAGCTTATGGTAATACTCCACACTAATCTGTGTTTTCTTTTGAAGCTCCCGCCATGTCTTTCTCTTCATTACTGTTGATCTTGACTGAAGACATTATCTGGTCGCAGGTGACGGATAGTCTATTTTGAGGGCTCTTTCATTTGTAGTGTCACTTGCTTTGATCTTGACAGAATATTAGAAGTTTTCATCCCAGTATTACCTGTATTTGTCAAGTGTCCTGTCGTCAGCCATTAAAATACCTGAGGCCACCCTGTCTTCGGTTTGCCTATGTTCAGTGATCAACAGTTACAGAGAGGACGTCACTCGAGTGATTTATGATGAGCTGATTTCCTTTAAGTCCCATTATAGATATGTGTTATCAGTGCCCTAAGTTATTATGTTTGGGCATATACTAACTTTGAAGTAATTGTCTTTCAGAACCCAAATGGCGACAGCTTGTCATGTCTTTGTTTATAGATTTTGAAGTGTTTACAGTCACATGAAAGAAGTTTTAAGTTATAATATAAATGTTTCAAGCGAGTTGGTAGTATTGATTAGAGAGACGTAGAAACTTGGACAAGACCGATGACTAGTGGTAAGCTTACTGGTGAGTGTAGCGTGCAGTCGTTTAGTAGATGGGACTGCTTGGGGGGGGGGGGGGACTCAATAAGTGGGCGTGGCAGTAGCGCGCAGCGGGGTATTGGACAAGTGGAAGGCCTGGGATATTACAAGAATTAAGGCCAGGCTCTTATTAATTTATTCTTGGACATGACCATCATGTCGGCATGCCCAAAGGAATCTGTCACCCTGCCCCTCCACCACCTCCAATTTCTCTCAGAAAAGTAAAACAAGAATATGAATATCTAGACATCCTTTGCACTATAAGAGAAACATTTTAAAATTTGTTACAATATTTGATGTCTAATTTATATTTATTTTCTCTGTGTGTACACAGTTTTAAAGACATAAAAACTCATTGAACTAAGCCTTTCCTTTGCTGAATTTCAATAAACTATTCATAAGCTTGCAGTTTATACAGATTTGTCAGAGTCTGTCAAACAGACTGGAGGTGCAGCTTTCTTAGAAGTTTTTCTTTGCTTGTTTTACCGAGTTGATAGAACTTCAATTTTTCCAGGAAATGTTGTAAATTGTTTTGCTAAGCTTCCTGCTGAGGAAGTCTTATCTGCAGACTGGTGCAAGCTGATTTTAAGAACTCTATGCATGAATTTAGCTGTGGCAGGATTACATTCTAATGAACATGTCTTCACAGGGAAATAGCATAGACTCCGGAGTGTCAGTCCATTACAATTCCAAGAATTGCATCTCCGGTATTTTTATTTACCACTTCTTACATACATAATGATTATAAGACCCAATGGAAATTTGTAATGTTGTGTTTGCAAATAACATATAAATTAGAAAAAAACAAACATTTTTCAACATATTCTTCCTCTTTGGTTATTGATCTCTCAGTGGAAGTAATATTTTGCAAAAGTTCTTATTAAGTTATAAGTTATATCATTCATCAGTTTAAATTAATTATGGTTAACAAATTTATTGAGATTTCTTTTCTTTGTTTTATGAAATGTGATTGATCAGTGACTGAACGAAAAAAAATCATATTTGATTTTAAATGAAGAAATAGCTCAAGGGAAAGTTATTGAATGGAACTAATTGTGAAAGTCTTCCTTGCTGTTTGCAGATTCAATTCATGACGAGAAATAGACTCAGTGACTCCCTTGGAGTGTGTCAGAATCATCCTGAAATATTGAGAAGCCGCAAAACTTAATATTGTAGACATGTATCGGGAGTCCAGTGAAAGATACAATGATAAATTGTTTATTTGACCCCCAGCTGAAAGATGCCTGCTCATGCAATCATGGATATGATTAAGTTATGTTCTTGCCTGTCATCATCTTCTCAGTTGTTTATGACCTTATCATGGGAGGATCACGAAATTACGCTGAGTCTTTAATATCATTTGCATAATGACCCCCATTATTAGAGGAACAAGCATTGTAAATCTCAGCATGTTTGGACATAATGAAGAGTGACCATTCATTATTGGAGATACTGTGTGTCTAAATGGCAACAATGACCCTGACGGGGACTTTATATGAGAAAGTTAGCCCACATCAATAGACTTTCATCTTAGTTTTTCATCTTTTAGAGTGAATAATTAAGTCCACAAACGTTATCATGAGAATACCAACTCTGGTTATGGGTGAAAATGGATTTTGACAAATTAGTGTGTTTGCTGTTTAAAAGAAAATAAGATTTTAGTTTTGGATTGTATTCTTCATCACTTTTATCATAAATGTTTGTGTTATTTTTTTACTTATCTTTCTCCTCTTTGTAACTCTGGCTGCAGTGCAGAACTTAAAGGGTTAAATTAGAAGCTGTGGCCGTCCTGACAGTGTGTGGTCTCAGGAGACAAGAGAGAAAATCAACGGGTATAAAAATTTCACGAAATCGTTCTGTTATACTCGTTGTTTTTCAAATTTGGCATCTTATGTGTGATTTCAGTTTTTTCCAGAAACATCGCCTTGTTTTTCTTTATGTCTGCAGTGAAGTGAAAAGAATAAAAATCGCAGAAAAAAGGGTCTCTAATGAGTCCTTACGAGGGTCTTTGTCTGTGCAGTTACCTTGAAACTTTTGTGTTTTGTAAGATGTTGGGATGACAAGGAAACGGGACACAAATCATTGCTTCTTGAAAGACTTCCCCAGTATGCAGTAAGATTCTCAGCTAGTTTGGGGTGCAAGATATTGCAATGTATTGACTACCCATCTTTAACTGCATCACCTTAAAGTGTCAGTAGTATAATTTTTTTATTTCATTTGACCTGTATGTATTAGTCAGTTAAACAGTCTAAACACGAAACTTGAATGGTGGCGCTGTGATGCAACGTGAAATGTTACAACCTGGTACAACACACCACCGGACAAGTGGACAATTTTTAGTTTAGAAGTCTGTTAACAAGTGAAAATTCCATGAATAAATTCTCAAAATATTTTAAATATATGGTAGAATCCACATTTGGAAATATTTAGACAAGTAACATTTTGTCAGGACAAGTTAAAGTCCAGTTTCCTTGTCCAGGGACAAGTTAGAAAAAGTAATATTTCAACTGCTCTGAATGGTACGACTGTCTCGATTTATCTCATTTGCTATTTTTTTTATCAGGTGTTGTGAAGTTTCAAGACAAATAGTGACTGATTGGAAATGTCATTGGTTAAAAATAGCTATGCTATTAATATCATTCCTTTGACAAAACTGTTTTGTAGAAAGATCAATTTTCAGTGTACAATATTTAGCAAAACATTCAGTTTTAACATTCTAAAGCCATATATAAGGTTATATATTATGTCATATATTATGTTCAATGTCTGTATTTGCAGGTCTCCGTGTATCTCTGGTGTGCTTCTTAATGATCATATCCTACAATGGGTATAATGCTGTTGGGGAGATGTATATAGATTGTCTGCCGTCTCTGCCAGACAAGATATGAGGCTTACGTCAATAAATTTATACTTATTTCAAAATATCTATACAAAGAATATTTATAAATGTCAAAGTTCAGTGATGAGTTGTTCCTAGATTTGCAGTTTTTCAAGTAAAAAGTGACAGGGTCTGTCAAACAGACTTGGGAAATATATAAAACAATACTCACCAGTTCATTCACTCACCCATCCACCTGCTCACTGGCTGATGAACTCACTCACGCACGCACGCATGCACCCACGCACACGCATACGCATACCAGCCTACACACCTTCTCACACATTTCTCTCCTTGCCCACCCATCCACTCACATGTTATCAAAAGCATGGTATTTTATGGCACCTGTAAACTTTGATTAAATTTGCTGATGGAATTCTATGGTTCCTATAGCACATGTTTCTGTTTATCAAGACTAGATAAGATAAATAAATTTAGGGAAAAAATTTGTCTCTCAGGTGGCTCCCGGAAACCTGTCCAATTAAGTATCAGATCAGGTGATTAGATACCTGTTAGTAACTGATAATGTTCATTTCATCCTGCCATGTTTTCTTGCCTTAGGATGGAAGCCTTTGAAATGTCTGTGAGGCCAAGGTTAAAGATTATTTCTTTTGTGGATAGCACTTTCTATTTATGTCCAGGTTGCAGCAGTGATTCTGGAAGTACACAATCTGACACACATCAATCTGAAGATGTTTTTTTTTATGGTAGAGCTAAAGAACAGCATACATCAAGGGTGGTGCCAGGAATTCCCCAACTTAGGGCTGAGGTCCATGACAAGGGGTCTGAAATCCTCGACAAATACACAAATTATCAAATCACACAGTAAAATACACACATTTTCTCAGAAATTTTCAATGACAAATTGCTGTATTTTCCCCCAGGGGGGTGGAGGGCTGGCTCACCCCTGGCATACATTGAGTTAGGGTCTCGGCCCAATAATGTGCCAGACTTGATATTTATGGGTTTGAATCTCTTCAAGCCCAGAGATTGAATCCTGACACCAATGACATGTAAGTGACACAGTACTGATATGACTAAAAAATTGCTGTAAATCATGTACAAATCCAAAATCAATCATAAGTGCAAGTTACATAATATTACAATCGGTAAATGATTTAAAGAAAGATTGACTATGAAAGTATCTTATCAAAGCCAGAAAAATGTGTCTCATATTTTCTGACCTTTTTAAACTAACAGCAAGAATTTCGCATTTATTTTTAAACATTAGAGACATATTTTTAGAAACTAATTTGCATAACAATGAAAATTTCTTTACATAATTTAAAAGTTATACCATAAATCATAATTTTATCATGTTCTAGTCAATATTTGTGCATTAGTTTGAAGTGGTGTTAAATACATTTGAAAAGGATTTTCTCAAGGCAAGAATTGTTGTTAATACTGTGTGTGGTAGTTTTAGCTGTTGTGCGAGAGAGTTGATGTATGCTCGCAGTAACAGAAACATGTCTGCCAGTAGTTTACCTACCCTCTGAGTTTACAATTTGTTCAGTGTACCGTGTGTGTCAGTGGATGGAACATTAATTTCTTGTGTACACAAACACTGAAACATAATATGCCTCACATACAACTCAATAAACTCTGACTTTCTGGTTTTGAAATGTAGCAGTTAGAACCAACATGAAACACTGCGGTAAACAACACCAATGAGGCATGGCCTTCTCACAGCAGATCAAAGAACTTGCAGTTTTATTGTTGAATAATTTCAGTCTTGAGAGGTCAGCCAGAGTCTAATTTGTTCAACAAATTTAATGTTTATAGATTGAATAGGTATGTATACCTCTTTAGATCTTGCCAGCTTTCTAAAGACCGTGAAGGGTTTGAAGTGGCCAGACAGATTTGAGCAGCTCTTGGAAGGTTCATGTGGTCAACAAATGGTCAACTTTTCGCCTTACGGGAGGTCAAGGAAGCTGATGACTGAAGGCCTGTGGTCACTTTCATCACCTTCCGAGTTGTGTAAATAGACAAGGGAGAAGAGGTTCTCCCTGGCTGACCCCTGGCTGGAACCATGTCGGACATGGCAGGTAACAGGGTCTGGCCCAGTGGGTGGTCTGTCCTAGTGAAGGAGAAGACAAGATGCTCTTTGTGATTTGTTTGAGTCTCTCATACTTCCTGTCCTTTGGAACACTGGAAAATATTTTAAATATCATTTGAAGTTCATTCCAAGATTTGTACAGGGTGATGCATGTAAGGTATGTATGTAGTGCATGTTGGTAAAGCATTGTTGAAAAAGGATACATTCTTATAGCACGGGTGCGGGATGGCTCAGCAAGAGGCCAGCCTTGGTGGTTGTGGTTCGAGTCCTGCCCCGGGCACCTCAGTTTCAGCCTGGAGAGACAGAAGCCCTGACACCAGTGTGATGTTGGTGAGACTGTGGTGATGTGACTGAAAAATTGCTGAAAACCAGGTAAAACCCCAAATCACTCACTCCTAAAAGCAGACATACAATCGGAAATTTTATTTTAATATATTATAAGGTTATAGCTAGATTGTCTGTAGGTTCTTGAACCCTCACAATCCATATGTGTCATCATGATAATCTATAAAGTCTCAGATTTTGATGAATCAAATACATATAGTTCTAGAGGGTTAAATGTTTCAATACTATATTGCTTATGTTCTGTACTCAAAAGGCTAGCATTTCTATGATATTGCAAATCTAAAAATCTGAAATTCAGATGTACCACAAAATTGGAGTCGATTATTGGTTCGGAAAGTGGTTAGTTAACTCTAAAAAGATTAAACAAACAGTCTCGGGAACTCTGTAAAAGTTGCTTGTAAGTATAAACTTGATATGTCAGTGTTTGTTGTATATAACCTTGACTTAACCAACATTCCAGTGTATGATGTACGTTTCAGGTGTTCCAACAGGAAGTATGCCTGTTCTGTTGGCAAATTATTTGCATTTCAAAACGAGCAATGCAAATGAACATAGCAACACCTGATGCTGGTGAAACTGACATATGCAGAGTGTCGGGTGACTTCCTTGAAAGGTCACATGGGTGGTCCGCAGATGCATATCAGCATTTTACTCATACATTTCAGTTTCATGTGACATTTTTCTGGGTATTCCTGTTTTGTGCAGGTTCAATGAAGGGTTGGTTGGAATCCCAAACAGCGAGAAGCATTTATGACATAGACATGCTTCCGTCTCCAGTTCAGAATGCTTCAGAAACTATGCCTTTGAAATGGGATTCAATTATGATTGAAAATATAGGGAGATGGATTCAAGTATTTGAAGAGAATTGGACAGTAAACATGGGGTGATGGGACTGGGGTGAAACCCCTTGGAATATTGGCTTTGTTTAACACTTTAAGTGCTAAGTTCCTTTCATAATAAGTGAGCATCTGCTCACCACTATGCTAACATGCTTCTTCATCATAGTCAAGACAAGGTAATTTTCACTTCTTATTGAGTTACCAATAATTGTCAAAGTTCAGTCATGCATTAACAGAATATGTCAGGGACTAGCATTTGAAGAGTTAAGTACATTTACTGAGATGGCGTAAGTTACTGCAGTGAATAGTGAAGTGGCTGAGGTTATGGAGAGTAGAGTGGTTAGTGCTTTGGCTCAGGCATCCGATGGACATGGGTTCAAACCCTGTCTGGTTGAACTCTCCTCCTGTCTGGAACTGGGATTTGGATGGTGTGATGGTGGTTGCTTTGGCTGAGGCATCCTGTAGACATGGTTTCAAATCCTGCTTGGAGATGGAGCCCAGACACTTAGACAATTGGGTGATTTTGCTGAGAGACAAATAAGAACAAATATTAGTCACTTACTCTTGACTGGAAATTCCAGGTTTTATTTGTCATTTTTGAAATATTATTTGTTTGGGAGGGATTAAACCTCCTTGAAAAGCAGCTACTTAGCCACTGTTTGGGTTGAACCCTGTCCAGATTCGAAGAAGTTCACTCAGGGCCATACAGGGTCAATGTGCTACAGTAGTTGGTGTGTCTGCCCAGCAATTGGCCTGCCTTAGCTGGGTTTGAATCCCACCTGGGTACCTCTCGTTAGTACCTGATTGGTCCCTGACACCTACATGATGGAGGTGACAGTATGGCTGAAAGATGGCTAAGAGCCACAAAATCCAAGATCAATTAATGTTCACTCAGGGTCAGGCACTACAGCTATATTTCAAGTGAATCTCAAACAAATAATGTTGTATTCGATCACTTTCTAAACTACATGTATCAGCGTGGGATGGTGCAGTGGTTAGCGCGTCGATCCAGCAATCTGTCAGTCTCAGTGGTTGTAGTTTGAGTCCCGCCCGGGCACCTCTCTTTCAGCCGGACCCAGCGAGACAGGAGCCCCGACCACAACGTGATGTTGGTGAGACCATTGTAGCTGAAAGATTGCTGAAAACCACATAAAACCCCAAATCACTCACTTACTCTAAACTGTCACTGAACATTCACTGTTGTTTGTTAGAGTTGCCCAATACAGATCTTAAATTGTGTTCAAAGAGCGTGCCCACAGAGTAACTAATCATCTGGTGTGGGAAGCCTGATTGAGGCTGACTGAGAACAATTCTTTGCACTCCCTGATTATGTCAGATGGTGATGAGGCCTGCTGGAAACGCCATGATCAGTTAAACATGTGCAAGCAAGAGAGCAATATTGGCAATTAAGTAAAAATTCTTTTGTCTGAAAGTGCAAAAACTAGCGGGATGAGGTAACCAACTGTTTGTTATCGGTTATGGGTGTCAGGCTACACTCTAGACTGGATGCAGTTTCTGAAATTTTTTTTTTCTCTCTTGTACAGTTGAATGAAGACTGCCAAAAGTCACAACATCCAAGATCACTTGTTCAGGGTTTTCTCTCTTGTATGAAGTATCCCTCCTGTCGCCATTGCTAAATTTCAGCTATTCCTAGACTTGTAGGTTTTATAGACTTGCTAAGTCTCTTGAGTTAAAAAAAATACAAACAGACTTTTGTCTGTTTGTTGAGAGATGCTTGTAAAATTTGTTTTTGATGAAGAAAATTATGGAGATATTTTCTCTCATGATCATATTGTTGATTATGCAATGTTATATAAAATATGTTTAAATATATTGTGGCACGCTGTAGTCATGAGCAACAGGCATTGGACTTGTGATTCGACGATGGTCAGGTCGCTGGTTCGCACCTAACTAGTGGCGTGCTGTGTTGTATCCTCGGAGAAGGTACTTAACTCCTTACCTCCGAGAGGCTTCTGGCGGAAAACCGATTTTATGACCTCGGACCTCTTACATGATTTTTCC
>JAUELE010007117.1:0-16978 GCA_031471655.1 Diodora aspera
GCTAATCCACTATTGTAAATCAAATTTGAGTTTTAATGACACGATCAGTCTTATAATGTTATGCTGATCATTTTGAATGCCCATTTTCGATATGTTACTCGTGTATGGGGCTCGATATGTTACGACCTACGATCGATCTTAACTAAGATCGTTTTGTGAAACGGGACCCTGGACCCTCCCGTACCCCTGTCAACAATTGTTAGTTTCTCTTCCATGGTCTCAGCGAGTCTTTGCATAGTTTCTTTGAACGCCAGATAGGATGCCTTGCTTTCCAGTAGCCATGTACTGCCGAGTGTGGTCGTTTATGGAGAAAAATATACCAGTGTCTGTTCAAGAGTTGAAATAATGCAGTGTTTTATGTATTCGAACAAGATGGCTTGCATTATCCAAATTGTTTACAAAATACAAAATATACTGATGGAAATAAATAAGGGAGAGAAGGTACATGTGAGGTATTATGTTTTAATGACCATGCATTTTGAACATCTTGAAAATGTATTAATCCGCCATGAAACACATGAACTGTTAGTATCTGGTGTGTCCGTCATGTCTCTGGATGACCCCTTGACATCGACGTGGAACACTTGAATAAGTTGAATAAGTGTTCCCAAGGCCAAAATATGGTCGGTGCATTCTGTGTTAAATAATAACATAAACTATCAATCAGACATTATAAAAGTGTTTGTCCAATTAAATAACGCTTGTGGTCACGTGCTACGTTCACGAAGGTTTAGCAAACTTTGAAGATTAGCAGGAAAATTCGAATGCATAATATTTCACCCCGGGGTTAAATATTCACAGACGGCTTTTCAAAAGGTTATTTATCCGACAACCTTGCCATATCTTTCGTCCATTATTCGTCGTATGTTCATCATTTTATGTATATTTATCATTCCAAAGGTTGTTTTTTGGGAAAAGAAAACAATGAGTTTGACCACGTATCCAACTTTAACCGACATGTTTCCAACCACTGTTCCTTTGTTTATTTCCATAAGTATATATTGATGACCAAAAGAAACGATATAAAGAGAAAGGATTATTACAACCTTTATAAACCTCCAAATTATTTACAATTGCACTCGTAACTTATGCCCAAAACCTTGATGTTTTCTTAATCTTTAAATAGATTTCATATTTAAAATACTTCAGATTTTAATTTATGATTTCAAAAGCCGCTTTGTAATAACATTATGATCCAAAGGCTGTGCTTGGCTAGTAGAGCCCGAATACAGTTCCGCGATCACTCCTCATACAAAACCCTTGTAGAACGTGTGCACAGATCATATTTCAGATGACAAGAGTGGGCTTGGAATATATTATCTCCGTCAGTAAGTCAGTTGTGCTTGACGTAGTCACGGAGGTCGTGAAAGCGACAGATTCTTAAAAGCAACGTTAGCTCGGTTGACTGAGTCAGTTCTCATGTGCGTATTCGTCTTGGTGGACTTAAATTGTCCATCAGTACTGATAAATTTTATCTGATTCTGAAATACGGATTGACACGCATGACGTTGTGACGAACTCACCTGTCTTGAAGGTAGAGACGAAATTTGTTGTGTATGTGTACATTCTTGGATCTCAGAGAGGTTGACTTTTCATTCAGCTTTTCACGATGTATTCTCGGCAAAACTGCAGGGTTACACAGTTAGATGACCGGATCTCGGGGTTACCGGACTTAGTAGTTCAAGGTCAAATGGACAACGAGGGTTTCGAACTTCGGGAATCGTATTCTGGGACAAGCCCAAGAGACGAAGACGGACATGTATACGCCACGATTGATCTAGATGCTTTAACATTACAGCGTGCTTCTGTGAACTCGATTTCGAATTCTGTTCTAGATCAGAATCCGAGACAGGCTTCCACATATGGAACAAACACCTATGAAGATGATCGTCGGAATGATACCATCAGATCTCGATGGTCAGACACGGAGTCCATCATTCCATACACCACTATGGAGTTTATTTCACCCCAGGTAAACATTTTATTTTCCGCAAGAACTCAATGTGTTGCCCGGGGCATCGCTGCCATCCTGAAAAAAGGGGCTCAGCAGCGACGTGCTTGTCACCCCAATTTTGGAAGTTCAATGAGATTATTTCAATTATCTGGCATTACATACCAATTACAACGCTCATTTTGATTCGATCAATGCAGGAACCTGCATGTCAGAGCTTTTATAAATTAAAAACAATTCTGTGAGAGAATGCCTTCGGACTCTCCTACAACTTTTAATTCACATCTGGACTTCAGCATTGCAATACTGGTTAATTTTTGTCACAGGAATGGAAGTTGGGTTGGGGGGGGATATTCTAGTTCCCTCAGTCTTAAAGGGGTAAGGGCTGACAACCGACCCACTTCAATTTCTTCACTAGAAATCGCTTAGAATGCGTCTCCGACGATCTAGCACCCTGTGGATCCTCGCCTGATGTTCTTGGATAATTCCTCCTCTGCAATTGCTTCCATCATTTGGGTAATTATATTGCCCTATTTGGACTTAAAGGCAGGAGAATGTCTTCTATAAATTAAACATTCCTAGGGAAGGGTACTCCCGAACCCACCATAACGCCCGTTGCAATTAAGCTTCCGGCATCGCGATCACAAGATTCTGGATCCACCCCGCCCCCACCCCCCACCGAATACATTTTATATACCTGTAATTACATTAAATATTTAACGTAATTTTACAACAATTGTCTTTCGACAATTATCTAAGAAAAAAAGATTGTCTCACACCATGACATAAAAAATAGTTTGCAAAAGAAAATTCTTCCAGCGCGGCCCTCCTACATATCAAATGGTCGTTCCCTCAAAGGTAGAACTTAATTGATTTTTATCTATATATGTTTGTGCCAGTCATTAAGCTTCAACATTAATTCCAGAGAAAGGAACAATAAAAAAGACACGGGCGCTTTTCATATTCACGGATTATATCACTTGTTTCTTCACATGTCCATTCCTTTTTCTTCTTTTAGGAAACTGTCCCTTTGTCTAGCTAGCTGAAGATCAGAATGGTGATAAAGAACTGATATCTGATTGGCTGTATCGGCAAACATCAGCAAACAAATGTTTTCAAGAAGTAGCGTGTCCAGACATCTCCAAACAAGTTTGCTGATGATTGCTGATGTTTCGTCGTGTTTGCAAACCGGTCTACACTAGCAAACATCAGCAAACATTTGTCTGCAAAATAAGACCAAACATCGTTGTTTGCGAATGTCTGCTAGTATAGACGGGGCTTTAGTGTCTAAAATCAGTCAATCTGTAGATTATCTTATTCAATTTTAGTCATTCTATAGATTGCCTGAAAAATCAGCTTATTTATTTGGCACATTGACTGAAATGTAGGATTGTTCTTACAAATAATGTCTGAAAATTCAGTTCATGTATTCGACATATTGGCTGGGGTGTAGTTTAAAGGCCTGGTGACAAATGGAATGCATTCTAAATGATGGCATCAAACACATCATTGTGCGTGAAGTTCTTGAACCCTCTCACTACGCTACCGTGAGAGTGATTTGAGATTTTACGTGGTTTTCGGCAATCTTTCAGACACATCATCACGGACTCTCCAACATCACGTCGGTGTCAGGGCTCCGGGCTGACAGATAGATGCCCGGGCGGGACTCAACCACAACCACAAGGTGGACAGGTTGCTGGTCCGACGCGCTAACCACTGCGCCCCACTACGCTTATGAATTGCTTTCCCACTGAAGGATCTTGTCCGATCGTCTTTGTAGTTTGAGAAAGTTCTTTCAGTTCTTACTTTGTCATAATGTCAGAAGGTATTCCACATTTCTGGATGAAACCCAACGGTCATCTCGGAACAAAAATGAAAAATATTCTCAGTGCCGGAAATTTTCCTTCTTTAATAATAATAATAATAAGTCTTTTTGTATAGCGCAGTTCTCCAAACACGAATGATTGCTCAGTGTGCTTGAGTGTCACAGTTCACCATAGTATTTTTTGAACAGAAATGTCTTCAGGCTTGCATGGAAACTGTTCAGAGTTGGGGACTGCTTTAGTGGCTGTGGGATACCATTCCAAAGAGAGGCAGCTGCATAGCAGAATGAACGTTGTCCAAAAGATTTCGTTTTGAAGCGAGGTTGAACAAGCAACGATAACTCTTGGGATCCGAGTGTTCTTTGAGGACGATACGTGTTTATCAATTCAGAAAGATATGATTGAGCCATATTATTCAAACATTTGTAGGTGAGTGATAGTAAATCTTGTAATCGATGCAAGCCTCTACTGGCAGCCAGTAAAGAGAGGAGATGTTTGAAGTCACATGTGCTCTCTTGGATTTCCTGTGGATCAGACGGGCAGCATCATTCTGGACTCTCTGTAGCTATATCTCAACATGATATGCAAGGTGCACATCCAGGATAAAAGGAATCAATGGAAATAAAAGTGAAAGCAAACGATTCTATTTCAGTCGCCTGTATGACAAGCCCTGGGTAACTGAGGCCACATTCTTTCTAAGTGACACTTCACTCCCCGGAAGCCCCACTGGGTTAAAAATTAAAAGGAAAATATTAGCCTTGTTGTGACCGAAAGGAACTTTGATTGGTGAACTCACAAGATTGGCAATAAAGAGTTCGAGAGCGGAGTAGTCGTTAGGCCTGGTCTCGTCAAGATGGATGAAGAAAAACAAGTAAGACCACTGGTTATGTTCCATCCTCACATGCTTCTCAAAACCCTGAAATGGCAAATTGAAACACTCATGATGCAGTTATTTACAATACAGAATTATCTCATTACATGCATCCTATTCAAGACGGTCGTTTCGAGGCGAGCGGTTTCACCAATCAGTGAAGCTTCTATAGCAAAACCTGGCGTCCAATCATGTGTCCCGTCTCTCCTAACCCTCGGCGAAGTAAAGACATTATGTGTTTAAAATTTATCAAACGTTACTTCCCGTGCAGTTATATGACATTTCATTGAATGTCTATATTTAGAATTTTGGGACTTTCCATTCTCGCAAAGCGATCGTCGTGAATATGAGTGGGTCCAGGGTATGTGACGGATGGAATCAGTAGTCTAATTATAGCCTGAATTTCGAGGATGGTAACAGGGTGGAAAATGACTTTAGAGTTTGATACAGTTCTTCGGTTTCAACCTACTCCAGTCACGTCTGTTATTAAAGGGATCATGCCTTTTCATGCACTATTCCTTCTCCTCTTTAAAGGCACTTTCTGAATAAAAATATCATCCCGTAGTGCATTGGTTGTAACAAAACAGGATATTTATATCCTGTTACTAAATATTTCATGTTGTTACCGTCATACAGGTATGTTAGTATGTTAAACATGAATAGGAAAGAAATGCTATAGATTTAATGTTCTTGAAATTTGTAAAAACATATTGTTACAGTTGATGGTTTCTCCAGTCACTTCTGTTAAAGGGGTCATGCCTTTTCATACATGCTTTTCTTTTCTGTTTAAATGCACTTTCTGAAAATATCATCCCGTAATTGTGCAATGTTTATCGTACGCTACGTGAACGTTGAGGCCTGACAACCCACTGGAGGTGAGTGCAAGACAGGTGAATATGTAGTAGTAGGAGTAGTAGTAGTAGGAGTAGTAGGAGTATGTTATGAGTTAACACTCTGTAAAAGACACCGATAAATGGGTAAGATTTGACATTGGTGCAATACCGTTGATTTAATAAGCACGACCATAGACCGTATTCTGTATACGGTCTCTGTCACGACACATCACATATATATATCATGCATATACCAGGAAGGAAGAGATATCTTTCCGGTTACTAATTCATTCTTTCCTGTTACCTCTTTCAAAGTATTATGTCGTGTATCCATGTTTCTAAACTTTTGAACATTCTATTTACTTCCAACTTTCAATCACCTTGGCATGTAAGAAAATACTAAAAACTGTAAGTCTTTGAACATTATTTTGGTAGTTTTTAGTGAAAATACGATAATGACAAAAAAAATTCGAATCTGTTACTTTTATATTTCTTTCATGTTACTGCTGAAAGTATATGTAATGAATTTCAGAACAGTTTTATAAATTGCGCTTTCACCAAATATTTGGTGAAATATTAGATTGAGATAAGCAACAGGCATATTCAAGTTCATGTTCATTAGTGTGTACATGTAGTTTCTCCTCTATATTTGAAGAGAACTCCTCGTGTTACTAATATATTCCTTCCTGTTACCTCTTTCAAAGTATTCTGTCGTGTTTCCATGTTTCTGAACTTTAGAACATTAATTCTATTTACTTCCAGCTTTCAATCACCTTGATATGTAAGAAAATACTACAAACTATGTTTAAGTCTTTCAACATTGTTTTTGTAGTTTTGTGTGAACATCTGATAATGACAAACATATTTCAATCCTGTTACTATTACATGTATATTTCTGTTATATCTATATACGGAAAGACTGTAGGCTGTAGGCTGTAAGTACGTAGGAAAGTAGGCATAAGACAAATTTATAGACGTTTGCAGAGCAGTACAATCCTCGCCCTAAGTACGACTGACTCAAAATGACCTGAGCTCGTCACTCAAGATGAGTTGTAGACTTTTGTCAAGTCCCTAAGTCACTTCTAATCACTCTCTTGTTATTAATTGTACATTTTTATGTGTATCGGTAATGCGTAATGCATATCACCCTATCAATGTTGTGACTGGCAGGCTAATTAAAGGGATATCAATTTAAACAGGGCATTCTACATGTATTATAATCACAGTCATAGGGACTTAATGAAAGTCTAGATGAGTTGCTTCAGAGGAAAATTAATACATTTTAATTTCTTCTTAAGTAAATCTTACCTTTATGTCTAGCTTGAGTTAAATTGTCGTGGAGCTTATTGCAGCCCTTTTCCAGAGGTTCAAAAATCAAATCGGCTGTAACCGCAGGTAGAATCGCGCTGCACCGCACTGCCTGCTGTCCTCCGCGCTCTCCATACAACTCAATCTGACACATACTACTCACACTAAACACGATCGGGAATAGAAATCCCGCAGACACAACTTAGCTGGTGTCGCGCAGGACAAGGGGGAATCCCCGTTTCAGGTTGCGTACCTCTAGCTTGCGGAGATATTTAAAATACAGGTGTCTCGCTTCACATACTCACATTATGTAGGGTGGGAGACTCGGCGATACTTGACGTCTCATCGACATGAATAGTTTGTTTTCTGTAGCCATTGATCTTTCCATTAAAGGACATGATCAGAGTTGCATCTCTAATATCGAACAAAAACTAAAAAACCTTTTAAGTCGGTCTGACTAAAACATCGATACATCAATTACATAACGGCGAAATCCTACTGCAAATAATGGACGGTCAACTACAGTTTATTCGCCGAAAAGTTTACTTTATCGAACTCGACAATTAATTGCTATATGTTCCCCACTTTTTGACGTCACCGTTTTATGGGTAGTAGCTAAAACGGTGACAAGCCAAAACGGTTACACGCCAAACTTGGCGAAAAATCTGATGATAGAAAATGATCAATGGATATATATATATCTTTTGTTGTCACCGTTGTATCCAAAAAGTGTCACCGCTTGGACCAAATATCCAATTGAACGTTAGGCACTTTCATTAGCTTAACCGTTTCTCTTGCTGTTATGGTCCGTAAAAGAAGGAATCGGTAAGAAACGGAAATTGACATTTTTGCGTCAATAGTGCGTAATGCCCCGGTTATTGGCCACACACTGATTGATGCATTGAGGCATCGTGCATATGAGTCTACATATGGTAATTTGATGCAGTCTGTCCCATTCTTCCACCGACGCCTGGACAAGTTCATCTAGCGTGGCTCGTTGACGCACACGTTTATTTTTACGGGGGCTTTGTAGTTTGTTAAGGAAGATATGCTTAAACTGCTGCATAATACTGGTCCTCCTTCAGGAGTGTTGTTAACCTTCTAGCGCCTAGTGGATGCTTGGGTTACACCAGTGTAATAATGATGAGCGCTTTGAGCCTGGATTTAGCGCTATACAAGACTTAACATCATTTATATTAAAGACTGGTCAGTAAAAGAATAGGACATTTTAGACAATTCCGGTTTTATGTCTTTTGTTGACTGTCAACATTAGCTGATCCCCCTTGAAGAAGATTCCAATTGGACGTTGGGCGCTTTCAAATTAGGCGAGGGTTGAAGGTTGAAACCTTCTCACGTTTGTAAATAACTGTTAAACTTACATCAAAGCAGTTAACTGGTAATGGCAGTTTGGACAAATTCTGCAACCGTAACACTGAAAAATATTTTCCTTTATGTAATAATAATATTGTAGCCAGCTACCCCGCGCGGTGGGCTATACCATCACGACGCTATGGAAGATATGTTGCTCACATTTGAGAAATTGGCAGACCATATCGATAGCAAGATAGCACTAGAAGACAGAATCATGATGAAGGTAAATTCTATGGTGAAAAGAGACATGGCGGCCATTAAAGATGGTGTCAAACAAAACATAATGTAGGTGAGAGGGGAAATTCGTGAACTACGAGATACGCGGTGCAAGATAGACAGTGACTTAGGAAAGACATTAGAAGAGTTGAAGTGTGAAACAAGAGATATATGTACATAAAATAAAACTCACTTGAACATTAGGCTTCGTAATGTGCCAAGTTCAGACAAAAAACGTGTGCAGAACAAAGTCAATAGTATCATTGGGGATGGTTTAAAGATTCGTTGTGTCAGTGTTGAAACGGCGGAGAAAAAGTTTTAAGAACACGCCTACAAACTGGGGTGATTGTTGCTAGGCTAAACTCATAAGAGGACAGTGTTGAAAAATAAACGAAAACTCAAAGAGTCAAGGAAGTTTAGTAAGGTGTAGTATTATTGAAGACAAAGTTTTACACGAACGAATTTTTGAATCAAAAATGAGAGTGCTAGCTGACACTGTGGGAAATGGGATGCTACGGGTGACTGTAGACTAACATTTAGTCCCAGAAATATTAATCTACAAAAATATTAAAATGCTAAAACCAGAAAAGGAGCCCAGAGATATTCGTAATTTCTAAAGCTGATAAATCCTAGACTTGTTAAATATCTAGACTTGGCCAGGCTCCATTATCCTTGTATGCTTTAGGGTCTGGGCGACAGACTGGTGCGCGCATACACCGGACGGACACGAGAGGACATAGATTAGATGAAAGTCTAGACATAGATTGATCATCAAAATACTCGCAGGCGGGATGGCAGTCAATGGAGAAGCCGTCATTCTTTACCAGGTCGAGGTGTTTATCAACATGGAGCACGTGAGAGAAGCGGATCCGCTGATTGGAGGACAGCGAAGCGCGGTTTCAGGAGAACAGCCAACAGGAGACGACGAAGCGAGACTCGGTCATCAACGCGTAAATACTACGGCGATATAGCCTCCCTTCGGGAGGCAAAAGCCGACGTTAAATAAGCTGACTTTTAACCTAAGCGTAAATACTAGGTCAAAGGCGGGTGCTGGAATGTCAAGGGCTGGTCACGTGACGTTCATTCACAAAACTCTACTCTGCGAGAATTGTGTGTAACGCTTGCTTTGCTCATATCATTGGAATAACCTAAACATACTTACGAGACGATGGCATTTTAAATGTGGAAGGATATACATGGTATGGACATAACCGAACGAGTTTGCACACAAATGCAGTCAGAGGATCTGGTAGGGTAGGTTTCTTCGTGAAGAACACTATGTTTGAGATATTTGATATCCTCAGAAAAGACAACTCTTAAGAAGGTATTTTATGGTTGAGTTTCAGAAACAAAAGTAATAACGTTATTCATTACGCATGCGTGTACTGTTTGCCTCCAGACAATTCGACAATAAATATTTGTGCTGAAGCTTTTAATGACAATGCGTTGTCTCAGGTATTTGAATTTCAAAACATTTGGTTTATTTGTGGTGACCTAAACAGCAGATGCGGTAATGTATCAGATTTTATTCCAGGTGTAGACCAGTTACCCGAGAGACCGGTTATTAATTTTACACAAAATACTCATGGCAAAATATGTGTAGATTTTATAATCAATGGAAGGGGATCTGAGGTAAATGATTATAGGTATATATCTGAGCAGGGTTTGTCCGTGGTTGATTACTGTTTGGTACCATATGAAAATCTTTGTCATTATAGTAAGTTTACAGTCAAGCGCCCAAGTGCTGCTGGCTGTGTAGATCCTATAGAGGGACGCTCTCCTTACCTGGAAATGCAACATAGAGAACTCTTACCGCATAAGTAATGAATGTGGGAATACAAAGCTTGGAACAAATTCTAAGCGTGTTATCCTTACTAAGGACTCCCCTAAGAACTTCTCGGAATCAGAAGACGTCCGTGAACAGTTGAGTAGAGTGATAAATCATCTGGAAGCCTCACGTAAAGAGCAGTGCGATATTGATAAAGCTTATGGACATTGTGTGGACATTATTCATATTGAAATGCAGAGTAAACTTCCAGTGCAGAGGATCCTCATCTCTGAAGCATTGTGGAACGATGATCTAGCAGACAAATGGAATGCTATGTGTGTTGCTCAAAAGGCGTGGTGTAGAACGTCTGGCTCTGAAAAGAAGAGTTTAAAGACAGTCTATATAAATCATCGGAAACATTTTGATCGTTGCGTTCAGAGGTGCAAGAGACTGCATCGAAACAAGGTATACAGTGATCACGAGAAGATGTGTGATGAAAACAAAAGTGAATCCTGCAAATCCACAGGACAAGTGGATGTTGGTAGCGAGCGACAGAAGAAGATTGAAATGGAGATTCAATTAGAAGATGGTTCTGTTTGCAGAGAAGAAGAAGTAGTTCTACAGAAATTGAAAACTGATTATAGGCAGGTGACAGGCATCAGAGGAAAGAAGATAATCCGGAACAGTTAACTAATGAGGAAGATGGACTGAATTTATCTTTCAATGAAGAAATAAGCTTGCAGTCAGTTGAAAGAGCTGTGAAGAATACTAAGGAGGGAAAGGCACCTGGCATTGATGAGATACCTAGTCAACTGCTGAAGGGAGACAGCCAGTAAATGTTTACATAGATTATAAAATGTTTGTTTCAGTTGCTCACGTGCCCCTGTCCTGTGGTCCCGGGGTATCATATGTCCCATTCCTAAATCTACCACGATTGATGTTCGAGAGCCAATGAGTTATCGAGGACTGACTCTGGCTCCAGTGATATACAAGATATACTGAGGTGTGTTGAACGCGCGACTGAATCAGTGGGTGGAGAAGATCAATATTCTAAGCGACTCACAGAATGGCTTCAGGAAAGAACGGTCAACAGTAGATCACCTCTCTACTATCACTACAATAATTGAAACCAGAAAACTGATGAAAAAGTCAACATTTGCAGTATTCATAGATTTTAAGAAGGCCTATGATTGGATTGACAGGGATGAACTGTGGCATAGGCTCATGATGTCTGGTGTGAAAGGAAAGACATTTTTAGCAATCAAGTCGTTATATGATAATGTACAGTGCCGCAGCTGCGTGCGATCAACCAACAACGAACTGAGTGGTTCACTGTGAACAGAGGTTTGAAACAGGGTTGCCTCTTATCTCCTCTTCTCTTTAATTTGTATATAAATGAACTGATTGTAACTATCAGCGAGTTAGGGAGAGGGATTGACGTGGACGGCGAATTTATCAATATGTTGGCATATTCAGATGGTATTGTACTTCTGGCCGAAAAAGAAGATGATCTTCAAACTATATATGCTATTGATACTGAACAGTTGGTGCATCGAGAATAAGATGTCTATCAACCAAGAGAAGTCGAAGATTGTCCACTTCAGGGGACCATTCTTGCCAAGGACTGAAGTCAGTTTTACCTGTGGTGATATGAATGTACGGTAGTGAGTACTTGTATCTGGGACTCGTTCTAACAACATCATGGCAAAGTGTGCTGTTAAGTCTGCAAGTAGAGCTCTTGGTCTGCTGATTGCGAAATATGTACGCCTTGGTGGTTTGCTTTTCAACGTTTTCACGAAACTTTACGACACGATGGTCTGGTCTATACTTGATTATGGAGCCGGAATCTGGGGAACTCATGAATATTCATCAGTAAATGCTCTACATCATAGAGCCATCAGGTTTTCCATGGGACTGGGAAAGTATGCACCCAACGTGAGTGTTAATGGCGATTCGGGTTGGACCCAGCCCATTGTGAGGCAATGGTCAGCTGTGTCAAGATCATACGCACGTCTCGTGAACATGTGCGACACAGAAGAGTGAATAAAAGAACGTTTCTGTGGTCAGTTAAATGCAGTAGAAAAAATTGGTCCCAGAGTTAAATTTTATGTACAAAGGAATGGGCATGAGCATTTATCGTCTGCGCATGGGTCTGTTGAGAAATTTTTGTTTGTTGAGTGTTGCAAATGTAACATATGCTAAATATGAATTAGAATGGCAACAGAAACTACTGACAAAGCCCATGCACAATTGCTCTAGCACTGGTTTTAATAAATTAATAAAATATATTAAAATTATAAACAGTTTTATCAGACAGAGGCATACCTTGGTCATCCCTTGCCCAGGGCACACAGAAGCGCCCTTGCGAAATGTCGGTGTTGAGTAGCACCATAATAGGGTTGAAACTTGGCGTTATGAAAACGTGTCTAAAAATAAGAGATTGTGTTTTAATTGTTATTGTAAAAGTTGTGTTGAAGATGAGAAGCATGTTGTAATCACCTGCCCTGTTTACAATTATATCCGCCAAGACATATCCCGGGAAGCCAAGGCCTGGGGCAACTCCGCTGTTTCAGGGGACATAGTTCGTACTTATTTTTAGGGACAGGTCTTCTATTGGGAGAGTGCGTATAAAATGATACAACCATATCGTAGTACAACAAGTAAAATGAGGGGTCATTGAAAAGGACACATGCTTCGCATGACGGGGGTAAGGATGGGGGTGCTGGAAGATGTTTCTCTTGCAGTTATTTTTTTATGGCGTGAGACCATCTATTTTTCATAAACAATTTCCGACAAACTATATATATTTTTTAAGAACTACTTTCGATATTTAATGTAATATAAAATCTGGTTAAACGGGAAAGGGGGCAGTATTTTGTGAAAGAGAAAGCCGGAATCTTGATTTCGATGAGAAACGAAGCGAGTATTGTAGAGGGGCTCGGGGGCATCCTCCCCCGAATATAGTAATATGTTGAAACTCTGAGACGCATTTTCCTGCATTTATGAAAATGAGCTTTGCAACCAGTCCAAATAATGAAATAGAACTTAGTAAGCAGGGGCTGCAGAAACCGAACCAATTTAATTTCTGGGTAATTTTTGGCTGAAAAATCGGGAAAATGAATAGGAAAAATAGTAAAACATAATTTTCATTTTTTTGTCATAAATCGACTAACTAATCAGTGATTCGAACTTCTGTGAAGGACACCAGGCGAGGGTCCAGGGGTCGCCTAGGTCCCGGAAGCTCTGGGGATCCTAGATTGTATGAGATGCGTTCTGAGCGATTTCTAGTGAAAAAATTGGATGGGGAGGGCGGTGTCAGCCCTTTCCACTTCCATGAAACAAAAATCAACCAATATAATGCTGCAAATATAGATGTCTGAATGTTAACAATTTATTGTCAACATATTTTGCTACTTCGGGTTCCTGGATGTATATGATGACCCAGATTAGCTTGTGGAATAGCAGCTCAGCCGAGCACCGCACCACAACAGAAGCCTGGTTAAAGATAGGTGGTTTATTATTATTCGGAAACCATCCCGCATGTGCATATCAGTAATCGTCAAAGTAATTACCTATACTGCCGTAGTTTTAAAAGTGGAATCGAGTCGTGTTATACACACGTAAAAGACGTAAGTACTTTGCTTTTGTTTGCCACGCACGGAAGGAATATTTCATTCGCGGCTTTTTTTTTTTACTCAATTTTACTTTCGTTGCCACACACGGGAGAAATATTTCATTCGTGGCATTTTGCTTTCGTTTGCCACACATGGGAAGGAATATTTCATTCATACCAAACATGATAAACACGCTTGATACTTGCAAAAAAGTGAACGAATGAAAAACAGCCTTACGTGAACAAAGTCTTACGTAAACAAAGTGCTTAAAGCAAAGTGCCACGGATGAAAGCCGCTGTGTGTGGCGGGCGTTATATTTGACTAACACGTCGAGATTTGCATATTTTGCTTGTGCAAGTTGTGCTCCAAAGCCCAGACGCCTAAACTGCCTTTTCGGGCAATATGGAAACTCAACTTCTAATGACGTCACGTCAAGGCGATACGGGAAATAATGCATTATCTCCTAAAAGGGCCATGCCATCCCTCAGGGCCGGGTTTAGAAGCTGCTGGGTAATTTGGCGGTGTCCTATTAGAGGCTATAGGCCTAAGGACAGTGACTCTCATGGACTTGTTTAAGGCCCTATACATAGAAAACGGAAATCTACCATCTGCCATCTGCTTGGCCCAGCCCCTAATGCACAGCTATAGGAGAGGCAATATAGACCCAGACATAATAACCGGACTCTGACGTCACATATATTTAATGAACTTTAAAGACTTTGTCATCCCGAGGTGTGTTAAGTAACATGTAAAGTTGGTTTTACTATTCTCTACACATATTGATATTGTGCAGATACTTCGCGACTTCAGAAGACTTTGACCAAATAGCTGGACACCAGATGTGAGTGCGCTGATGACGACGGGCACTGAGCGATCAAGAACACATATTATCAGTCTAATAACTGGAAAAAGAAGCGACACTACTTGGACGAGATGCCAGCTGCATATCATTTCCACATGATGTCCGAGAGGGAATGTAAAGAGTCTTTTCTCATGGTTTTGTTATGCCTTTTCAGTCAGTGAACTGAGTTAAGTAATCAGATGAAATATGTCATTTCATTTCATTAAAATTCAATAAATACAGACCTGTGCAGTTTCAATGATTATCAGGTCTGAACAACTTTCTAATATTATTTATATCTGTCTCGGTCTTTAAAATTACAATTCCCAGGCAAACGTCAGTTAGTAGCACGAAATAAAATACTTTATTTGCTTTCAGGTGCTGCAAATTGCCTTGCTGTCACAATCATCAGAGTGGGATGAAAGTGCTTCATCTAGTCAAAGAAGGCATCCAGTGTGGCAGTAATCAAGGCATATCATTAGTTATTAGAAAGGACAGTTTGACACTCGACGAATATGCATGATAAATAATTTTAGTTGTTCTTCATGCAAAAGAGTGCTGCTGTTTAGACTGCATTTTGTTTTAGTCGCGTGTGAGAGTGTATTATTTTGTTGTAAGAACCCCGCGTGAAAGAGAGGACTGGTCATTGAAGGGTTGTGAGTGTGACTCAAACTCAACAAGAGTTAAAATACCTGAGCAATGAATTCATCAGTAGGACAAGAGTGCTGGAACATAACTGGAGTATCCTAAGCTTGAACAATTGGACAGGTAACCACGCAGGTCCAAGTGTATTAGTTGACTTGACTTACTCAGCCAGTCAGCTTGACCGACAGGACAAGTAAATATGACAAGAAGTACCAAGTCATATTTACTAGATATGCTTGGTCACATTGCCTAGCAACACTTAGACAAGTTGACTAGCTCCACCTTGTCGAGTTGACTAGCTAGCTTCGCCTCATTCCTGCACTTGCCTTCGGACGAACGACCCCATATGACCCCAGCTACAGTGTATGAAATGTGATCCTGAAACAAATTCAGAACTGAAGAAGACTTTCTGTGGCTCAACATCTATGCAGTATGTAGTCTCCAAGACTCGTTTTGAGCAGTCCAGAAAGTTGGATGACCTGCTTTCAGCAACAGATCTGTCGCTTCATGGGGAGGTCAAGGATACAGACAGTGATCAGCTAGTATTATTATTTCGTCAAGTCTAAGCTCAGAAGAGATGTCTGCATTGTCAAGCGGACAACCTTTGCTTTGTCTCATTCCAGTAGCTTACCACCCGATTCTCCAGTCTATGACAGTGACCTTGGCATCATCAGAACTGGTGGGCGTTTGCGAAATGCTGAGTTACTCACAGACACAGAGAGACATCCTATTATTCTCGACCCAAACCATCACATTACAAAGCTTCTCATTATGAACTATGACAACAAACTCATCGACTATGGTCCCGAGTGGATACGGGTATACTACATGTGGTTGAGTTGAGCTAAGAAGAAAGTTTAGGATCTTGCGAGGACGCGAGGCTATAAGGTAACATAATGCCAGTGTGTTGAATACCGGAGATGGAGAGCCAAACCAGTTGGCCCAAAGATGAGTGATTTAGCCCATGCACGTCGAGGATTGTACAAGCCAACATTTTATTCTCCCGGAGTTACTGTTTCCGTCCGATGCCAGTACAAGCTCACAGACGTACAGAGAAGAGATGGAGAGTGGTTTTCAAGAGTACGACAACACCTGCTATCTATCATGACCAGTGGGACAGTCTCGATTCAGATGCCTTTCTTATGGCAGTTCGTAGATTCTTGTCTATATCTACTTCGTGTATATGTCAGTGAGCGAGGCTCTTTCGTTAAGGGGATGTGTGCTGTGCATGTGTATTTCGCAGGATCGATTCTGGGTACAGTTGGGATCGAATGGCATGGGCACAATTTGGAAAAAAAAACAAAAAACAAAAAACCCTCAGCATGTCGAAAAGCATCTGTGTTTTAGATGTTCCCAACATATTAAACTTCTGCCGGCGAAGTAAATCAATTCGATGGTGATGATGATGACGATTATGCCATGAAATTTTTACTACAACTTAGGACTTGATACATCATAGCATTGGAACATCGCCTTTGACAGCATACTGTCCCGGCTTTGAATATCGCCTCTTCGCAGTGAAGGTAGCACTGCAGCGTTTACAAAACAATACGGCCCAAATAACTCAATGCATTTTGTGCAAGGAGACTATAAAGTGAGGTCTTTTGCTTTTACTTTCGATATGTGAGAGCGACATGGTGTCATTTAGAACCCGATATAAAGCCCCTGCTTTGAACCACGTCGCTTATCAGTGAGAGTGGCGTGGTGTCATTTAGAAACCCGATATATAGTCTCTGC